>ML382258.1:0-106999 GCA_005239525.1 Nicotiana knightiana | reverse complement strand
ATTAAGCGTACGAAAATTTGTACTCTTTATACGAGATTAGCAAAATTAAAAGTTGAGAAAATATGTAGCTTTTTACATGGATGTTTTAACGAAATAATAATGTATGTATTGATTTTATATGGTACCACGATTTATTAATTTAATATTGTAATAGTAGTACTTTAGGATAAGGACAAGACTATCTTTGAGGTTATAAGTACTTATGATATTTATAACAAGTGATAGGTAAAGTCGTGAAGGTGAGAGGGAAAAACGAGTTGAAGAAAATGAGGTTGGTCGAAGTTTGATATTTGGAGATAAAATACGGTGCAAGCTGTAATACCCCGTGTTTATGGAGTAGTAATATACCACATGACTATAGTAACAAGATGTATAAAGTGTGTCAAAAGTAAGTAGTATGATAAGTAATTTGAGATAATTTTTAATTATATGGATAATTGGGTAATTATTGATTTTAGTGAAAAATTAACTAATTAATTAATATATTTGGATAAAAATTCAACGTGGCAGTAACATGTGATCCTCTAAGTGACTATTAAATCACTTTGCAAGGTGGCAAAGTTACCTTTATCTCATTTGATTGAGAAAAAACCAACAACCCTTTGAAATAAAGAAAAAGAAAAGGAAAATTTTATAACAAATGATTTGCTCAAATAGCCATTCTCGTCAACAGAAAAGTTTTCTCCGTCATTTTGGTTCTTGACTCTGTAGAAGCAGCCTATTGATCTCTTTTCTTGTAGTAACAACACCCCTTTTCAAATTAGTAACTTTGTTCATAAGTCTTAAAATGGGATACTAGATTTGCAAAGTAACGATCAAACTTAATACATTCATTTGAAACTTCAATGTGTGAGATTTGCGATTATAAGGGAGTACGGCGTAATCTTTCTCAAGAATATTATACGAATTTTTTTTTTACTTTAATCCGCCATTATGTGTTTATTTGCAAAAGACATGTATTAGAGGGATTGTGAAGAGAATCGGCTCAAGTATGTTAAGGCTATCCTTTCTTTCTTTTGGCATGATCCAAGCAACGATATGTAAACGTAATGCTATTCCATAAATGGTTCTACTCTTAGCAGTTAAGGATGTCTATATTATTCATTCCTGTAAAGTGATATTCAAGCATGTCTAAGTATTTCTCTATGTCTCTAATGAGGTATATTCTAGAGATACTAATGTTTATAATATAGTGATACATGTACATGCATCTTCATGCATTTACCACTGTGCTACGACCGGTCGGGAAGTTACCACCGGTTAGGCAGTTATGTATCATTATTTACCACCAGTTGGTCATTCATGCATATTCATTTACCACCGAGCTACGTACGGTTGGGCAGTTACATATTTACCACCGAGCTACGGTCGGTCGGGCAGTCATACATTTACCATCGTGCTACGGCCGGTCGGGCAGTTACCACTGATCAGTTGGGCAGTCATGCATCATACGATATGGATAATCGATTCAAAGAGAGGTATTATATATATATATATATATAAGTATAAGTATGCATATACGGTGGCACTTCAGAGATTCAGGTTGATTCTTATATATCTTTAATTAGTGTTGACTTATTGTTACGTTTCAATTCTGCCTTACATACTCATTACATTATTCGTACTGACGTCCTTTTGTTAGGGACGTTGCATTCATGCCTGCAGGAATAGATAATCAGTTTGACGAGCCCTCATAGTAGACGAGATTGGCATTCAATGAAGGATCAGTAAGACTCCACCTCATTTGGAGTGCAGTCGAGTCTATGAGTCATCGTGTCAGAATTTTGCTACAGTATTACGGGTAGGCCGGTGCCCCGTCCTATTTGATGTCTAATACTCTTAGAGGCTTTGTAGATAGATGTTCATTTTTTACAGTATGTCAGAGGCCTTGACGGACCATATGTATTCATGTTTTAAGAAAAAATTCAAAAGGTTGAGTGATACAGTGTTTTCCCACTTACAGTTGTACATTACCAGTTGTGGCATGTTGGCCCATGATAGTTAGAAGAAAAAAAGAGTTACATAGTGGTTCGTTCGGGCCAGTACGACGCCGGGGCTAGCCAATCCTCCTGAGGTTTGGGGCGTGACAAAGTGGTATCATAGCGTGTCGTGTCCTAGGAAGTCTACAAAGCCGTGCCTAGTAGAGTCTCAGTTATGGGTGTGGTGCGCGCCACATTTATAACTGAGAGGCTATAGGGCATTTAAGAAATGTTACCCTTCTTTTGTTTCAAGATCGTGCCATAGAGCTAAGTCATAAGAAGTCAGTATAAAGTCTCCACCGAATTTTGTATGCATTAGAGGTGCTATCACAATAGAGCTTTAAGGCGTAGATGTAATTTCTATTTATGTGGAAGGGAAGTTATGAAAGAAATAGAAGATACGATGCAAGATTGAAAGGTAAGTAAGGTAAATGTGAAGAAGATTCGAGATACTGAAGTACAAAACATTGTGAATAGTCCAGAGCTCAGATAGAGGTTTGGTTTTAGTTTAGTATACATAGGAGACCCTAGCAAAAGTTTAGAAAATCTCAAAGAGTTAACATTCGAGGACGAATGTTTCTAAAGGGGGGAAGGCTGTTACATCCCGTACCTTAGCATTAGGATGTGCCGTTGTAAATCCACATGAGTTCGAAGGGATTATGTCTATTAGAAGGTTATAGAGGGTTTAAGACATTATTATTATGCGACCCTGTAAGTTTACAACCTTGATACCGTTAGATATTATGTTCGTGTGGTATTTTCTTTTAAGTGGAGTATTTTAGTAAAAGTTTTATAAGTATAATTTTGGATAGTTACCATTATTACTACTTTCGGATATGGTAAATTATACACATAATATGAGAAAGTTTATAAATAAGATTTTCTTTATTGTAAAAAAAATAGAAGTTATTTTCTCACAAAAGAAGGTTATGTTTTTACCATATTTTAGAATTATGCATATGAAAATTTGTACTCTTTATACGAGATTAGCAAAATTAAAAATTGAGAAAATATATGTATTTTTACATGGATGTTTTAACGAAATAATAATGTATGTATAGATTTTATATGGTACCACGACTTATTATTTTAATATTGTAATAGTAGTACTTTAGGATGAGGAAAAGACTATCTTTGAGGTTATAAGTGCTTATGATATTTATAACAAGTGATAAGTAAAGTCGTGAAGGTGAGAGGGTAAATGAGTTGAAGAAAATGAGGTTGGTTGAAGTTTGACATTTGGAGATAAAATACGGTTCAAGCTATAATACCCCGTATTTATGGACTAGTAATATACCACATGACCATAATAGCAAGATGTATAAAGTGTGTTAAAAGTAAGTAGTATGATAAGTAATTTGAGATAATTTTTAATTATGTGGATAATTGGATAATTATTAGTTTTAGTGGGAGATTAACTAATTAGTTAATATATTTGGATAAGAATTCAACGTGGCAGTAACATGTGATCTTATAAGTGACTATTAAATCACTTTGCAAGGTGGAAAAGTTACCTTTATCTCATTTGATTGAGAAAAAAACCAACAACCCTTTGAAATAAAGAACAAGAAAAGGAAAATTTTATAACAGTTGATTTGCTCAAATAGCCATTATCGTCAACAGAAAAGTTTTCTCCGTCATTTTGGTTCTCGACTCTGTAGAAGCAGCCTATTGATCTCTTTTCTTGTAGTAACAACACCCCCTTTCAAATTAGCAACTTTGTTCATAAGTCTTAAAATGGGATACTAGATTTTCAAAGTAATGATCAAACTTAATACATTCATTTGAAACTTCAAAGTGTGAGATTTGCAATTCTAAGGGAGTACGGCGCAATCTTTCTCAAGAATATTATACGGATTTTTCCCTTATTTTATCCGCCATTATGTGTTTTTTGAAAAAGATATATGTTAGAGGGATTGTCAAGAGAATCGGCTCAGGTATGTTAAGGCTATCCCTTCTTTCTTTTGGCATGATCCAAGCAACGATATGTAAACGTAATTCTATTCCATAAGTTGTTCTACTCTTAGCAGTTAAGGATGTCTATATTATTCATTCCTGTAAAGTGATATTCAAGAATGTCTAACTATGTATCTAAGTCCCTAATGAGGTATATGCTAGAGATGTTAATGTTTATAATATAGTGATACATGTACATGCATCTTCATGCATTTACCACCGTGCTACGGCCGGTCGGGCAGTTACCACCGGTTGGGTAGTTATGTATCATTATTTACCACCAGTTGGGAAGTCATGCATATTCATTTACCACCGAGCTACATCTGGTTGGGCAGTTACTTATTTACCATCGAGCTACGGCCTGTCGGGAAGTCATACATTTACCACCGTACTACGGTCGGTCGGCCAGTTACCACTGATCAGTTGGGCAGTCATGCATCATATGATATGGATAATCGATTCAAAGAGAAGTATTATATATATAAGTATAAGTATGAATATATGGTGGAACTTCATAGATTCAAGTTGATTCTTATATGTATTTAATTAATATTGACTTATTGTTATGTTTCAGTTCTGCCTTAAATACTTAATACATTATTCATACTGACGTCCTTTTGTTGGGGACACTGCATTCATGCCTGCAGGAATAGATAATAAGTTTTATGAGCCCTCATAGTAGACGAGAATGACATTCGACAAAGGATCGGTAAGACTCCACTTCATTCGGAGTGCAGTCGAGTCTATGAGTCATCGTGTCAGAGTTTTGCTACAGTATTATGGGTAGGCCGATGTCTTGTCTTGTTTGATGTCTAATACTCTTAGAGGCTTTGTAGACAGAGGTTCATTTTGTACAGTATGTCAGAGGCCTTGACGGCCCATATGTATTCATGTTTTAAGAAAAAAAAAGGTTGAGTGATACGGTGTTTTCCCACTTACAGTTGTACATTACCAGTTGTGGAATGTTGGCCCATGATAGTTAGAAGAAAAAAAGAGTTACAGAGTGGTTCGATCGGGCCAGTACGGCGCCGGGTGCCAGCCACGCCTCCCGAGGTTTGGGGCGTGATAGAGGGAAGAATCATTCACCTCATTCAATATTTGGGTGAATCGTTCTTCCTATTTATAGTTGTTGCCTTTATTGTTCATTATTGTCCCTTCGTTCATTCTCAACAACCTCATTTAGTAACCTCATAATTGGTTCTAGGCATTATTAGACTTTATTGTTTGAATACGTGTTAGATCTAAGATTTATTATATTTGACTAGAATTTATCCTTCACCTTATTTATATTCTAATTAATTTAGCAAAAAGTATCATACTTTTTGGTCAAACAATTTGGGCCGTCTGTGGGGATTTTCTAGTCAAAGTCATTTTTTTTCTAGATCTAAAAAAAAACACATCAACAACAAAATATAGAACTTTCTTTTTCCTACTTGCGTGACCTAACATGGCAGAAAATGGGGAAGAAAGATTGAAGGCAGTGGAAGGCCTTACTGCTAATATTCTAAACACCACAATGAGGTTAACGGAGAAGAGGAGGAGAACGTTACACCAATCGCTTCTCCTAGACGAAGTGGTTCACCCCTCCCTCATGGCAGCGTTACTGCCTCCCACGGAAAAGGAGCCTCTACGTCCATGACGGAAGAAGTGCCACCAGCAGTGAAAAAACTTCTAAAAGCATGGCTAACGAGACACTGACCAGTATACTCGACAAACCCGCTCAATAGGCAAATAAGGAGGATGCACGAGTCAACATCATAACAACAACCAATGAGCAGCACGTCCCCCCTCCTTGAACAAGTATTACTCACACTATTGACGATGCAGGTAATGACGCCCTCGCTGCTATTCTAAGGAAAATGGAGGAGATGAAAAACGAGAACAAAGTACTCTGCGACCAAATGAGGGAGCACCAAGAAAGGGTGGATAAGATACCGGGCGCCCCAAAACTCCTACCAAAATGGGATGCCGGTCGATTTGTAGAACAACCGTATATCAACGAGGCCGCACCACATGCTATACCCAAAACATTCAAGATGCCTCCATACTTGAAAATATATGATGGCACAATGGACCCTGAAGATCACATCATCCACTACATCACCACAGTGAAAGGCAACGATCTCGCTAAAGATCAAGTGCCATCTATATTGCTGAAACTAATTGGGGGAGCACTCACATGGTACTCACAACTGCCAACGCGATCCATAGAAACATTTGACGATATGGAAAACAAGTTCGTCACCGCCCATTCCGGGGCAAAGAAAGCAGAATCCAGGTTAAATGATATATTCGCCATTAAACAATCACCCTGCGAAAGGCTCAGTGGCTTCCTTGCCCAGTTCAACAGAGTAAGAATGACTCTTCTAAACGTACCAGAGCGAATGGCAGTAGCAGCCTTTCAAAACGGGATGAACAAGAGCAGTTCGAGGGTGACCAGAAAACTGTTGAGCATGCTCATGAAATAACCCCCCACTACTTGGGAGGAAATACACAACGCCTATTGTGCCGAGGTGAGAGCAGACGAGGAAGACCTTAACGGACCAACCTAGCGGTTGGCGTCGGTCCAGATGGAGTCAAGAAAAGACCGCAAAAATGATAATAGAAGGGATCACGCGGGTCCGCACCTCAACCACGAGAGACACTAGTCGTACATCAGAACTGTCGTCATACCACCCCCTGCCATGATGATGATCCATCCAGGACGCAAACAGGGACTCACCGAAACGAAAGAGGTATGCCTCCACTATTATCTGCTCACAATTTTTGTGTTTCTCCTTCATAGATTGTCTACTCCCTAGAGAAGCTCGGCCCAAAGGTGAAATGGCCACAAAAGATGAAGTCCGACCCAAACACCAGAAAGTCGAACGCCCTCTGTGAATTCCATCAGGAACGAGGTTACAAGATTGAGGATTGCATTGCCTTAAGACAGGAGGTAGTGAACATGCTCCACCAAGGTCATTTGAGAGAGCTGATGAGCGACCGAGGAAGAGAGAACTATGCTCGTGGGCGAGAATAGCATCATCAGCGGAGGTGACGACACGCCAATCAACAACGTGAAATTCAAAACCAACCACAAGTTGAAGCGGTCGATCACCCATGAACGATATGATGACCTAGAAGAAAGTATCATCTTCGATGGGTTGGATACCCACATTTTGACTTTTCCTCTCTATGATGATCTTGTTATTACTTTATGTACTTCAGATACTGATGTAAAACGGATTATGGTAGATGACATGAGCTACACATGCATTATCCACTACATAGTGCCACGCTGCATCACACTAACGGATTTTAACAATGCAGTTGAGCGGGAGAAATCATACTACCCATTCTAGCCGGTGGTATCACCCTGGAAACAACGTTCCACATCATGGACCAAGGCACAGTGTACAACACCATCATAGGAAGACCTTGGATACACGTCATAAAGGCCGTCCCATCCAACCTATATCATGTCGTCAAATTTCCCACCCCGTGGAGAGTGTTTAATATTCGTGGCCAGCAACGCACGGACCAAGAATGCTATCGCATCGCCCAATATTGCACGTACACCCAACAATTGAAAATCAAAGGCACAAAAGCATAGAAATTAGCGAGGTCGAGGTCAGGTGGTGACAAATGGAAATACGTCATCAAAGAACCTGAAGTCGTAGAAGCAACGGGATCAACTGTGGAAGACCTCGGCACCATCAAGCTAGATAAAAGAGACCACAACAAAAATCTTATAACGGCCACAAACTTCAAGAACCAGGCACATTCCATCAATTTTTAACTAACAACACAAACTTATTTGCCTTCTCCCATGCAGATACGCTAGGCATCCCGAAGGAGAGAGCACCACACAAGCTGAACGTCGACCCACTCTACCCGCCGGTATGGCAGGTTAGGAGAAAATTCAATGCTGCAATAAATGATGCCTTCCACGAAGAGGTGGAAAAACTACTCGCGAACGACTCCATCAAGGAATCGAAATACCCCCAATGGGTGGCTAACGTGGTCATGGTGAAAAAGAAAAAACTGGAAATGGCGCATGTGCGTAGACTTCACAGATCTGAACAAGGCCTGCCTAAAAGATTCATTCCCACTGCCTCACATTGACCAACTCATTGACACAACAACATCGCACAAGCTGTTAAGTTTCTTGGACGCCTACTCGGGCTACAACCAAATCCTCACGGAGGAGGAGCAGGAAAACTCTACTTTTATCACCCACCAAGGGACGTACTGCGACAGAGTTATGCCGTTCGGATTGAAAAATGCAGGAGTAACCTATCAGAGAACCAAAATGTTCAAAGAATAGCTCGACAAAATGATGGAAGTATATATAGGCGACATGTTGGTCAAGTCGAAAAGAAAGGAAGACCACATCGACCATTTGAGGGAAGCTTACGACATACTTAGGCAGTACGGTATGAAGCTGAACCTCGAGAAATGTGCCTTCGGAGTAACCTCAGGAAGATTCCTCGGCTTTTTGGTGTCGTAGAGAGGCATAGAGGTTAACCCCGACCAAATCAAGGCTATAGAAGGAATACCAAAAAACTTGACCAGCAAAAAAGAGGTGCAGAAACTGACCGACTGTATAGCCGCCCTTTCGAGGTTCATCTCACGATCGTCTGATAGATGCCAAAAATTCTTCAGCGTACTAAAAAAGGCCATGGACTGCAATGGAGTTTTGAGTGCGTCAACGCCCTGAGAGAATTAAAGGCGTACTTGTCTCCGCCCCCGTTTCTTGCTAAGGAGGAACCCAGAGAGCGCCTCCTAATCTACCTGGCCATGTCTGACGTTGCAGTAAGTGCAGTCCTGGTCCGCGAAAATAAAGGTACGCAATCTCCAATCTACTACATTTGTAAAACCTTGGTCGACGCCGAAAGGAGGTACCCTGACCTCAAAAATCTAGCCCTGGATTTGGTCTTAGCTTCATGGAAGCTTAGACCTTATTTCAAATGCCACCCCATCTCAGTGGTCACAACTTTTCCCCTGAGGAGTATCCTACACAAACCTGAGTTGTCAGGTAGGCTGGCCAAATGGGTCATCGAATTAAGCGAGCAGGATATAATCTATTAGCCGCAAACATAGATAAAGTCTCAAGTACTTGCCGAATTCATCGTGACTTTAGCGCTAAAATAATGCCTGAGGTTGAAATGGAATTCACTAGTACTTCACTCAAAATACACGACCTATGGATTCTATACACCGATGGCGCCTCCAACGTGACAGGTTCTAGACTGGGACTCGTACTCGAGGTCCCGACATGAGAGGTAATTTGTCAGTCCATACGATGTCCCGATATGACTAACAATGAGGCCGAGTATGAGGTCGTGATTGCAGGACTAAAACTGGCCCTCAAATACAAAGCACGACGGGTAGTGCTTCGATGTGACTCACAAGTCGTCGTCAATCAAGTCACAGGGGCTTTCCAAATCAAGGAACAAAGGCTACAAAAATATCAGGCCGAGATGTGCAAGATACTACCCGAGTTCGACGAATGCCAGCTCGACCAGATACCTCGAGCGCAAAACATCGAGGTAAACAACCTCGCCAAATTGGTGGCAACTACCAAAAGCATAAATGGAAAAGAGAATGTGGTCACACTCCTCCACTCAACCATTGACCAAATTGAGGTACGCATTATTAACCTAACTTGGGATTGGCGCAACTGTATCATCGCCTACCTGCTTGACGACGTGCTACCAAACGACAAAAAAGAAGCCAAAAAGCTTCGAATGCAAGAAGCCAGGTACAACATCATCAACAACAACCTATATAAAAGAACGTATGGCGGCCCTCTAGCAAAATGTCTGGGACTAAACTAGACAAGGCATGTCCTAGAAGAGGTCCACAAGGTCCATTGCGGGGCTCACACTGGCAGTCGAGCCCTAGTTAGATGTCTCATACGAGCAGGATACTACTGACCCACAATGAAAAAGGAAAAAGTTGACTTTGTGAAAAAATGTGAGCCATGCCAAAAGTACGCCCCCATGATCCACCAAGCGGGCGAGCACCTCCACTCAGTCACGTCGCCTTGGCTCTTCATCAAATGGATAATGGATATCGTCGGTCCGCTTCCCGCAGGACGAGGTAATGTACGATTTATTTTGGTTTTAATTGATTATTTTTCTAAATGGGTGGAAGCAGGTGCATTCTCCCAAATAGACGAACAAGAAGTGATCTCTTTTATATGGAGGCACACCGTATGCTGCTTCGGCATCCCTAAAGAAATCAGTTGTGATAACGGACCTCAATTCACAGGGAAGAAAGTCGCCGAGTTCTTCGAGAAATGGAACATCAAAAGAGTACTCTCCACACCATATTACCTCGTCGGCAATGACCAAGCTGAATCCTACAACAAAATGATACTGCATATCACAAAAAGAAACTAGAAAATGCCAAGGGACTGTGGCCAGAGGTGCTGCTAGAACCTAAAAGTGTTGTGGGCATATCGTACCACGCTAAAGACAAGCACATGAGAAACGCCACACTCACTAGTCTATGGGACTGATGCAGTAATACCAGTCGAGGTCGGGGATCCGAGTCTAATATATTCAAATGGGAGCGGGCCTAGCAACGATGATAGCAGAAGGCAAGATCTCAACGAGGCCAAAGAACGAAGAGATATGGCATACATAAGAATGGTATCCCAAAAACAAAAAACAGAGCGATCTACAACAAAAAAGTCAAAGTCAGGGACTACGTACTCAAAGCCAAAACATAGGCGAGAAAAGACCCACGAGAAGGCAAACTGGGGACCAATTGGGACGACCCATATAAAACTATGGCAGTAGTAAGCAAATGGTCGTTAATGGAGGGAAAATTGCTACCAAACAATTGGAATGTCGCTCATCTCAAATACTTCAACTTCTAAAGATAAGATGTTCTCCAAGTCGTACTCTTTTTCGCTCACCTAAGTTTTGTCCCAATTGGGTTTTCTCGAGGAGGTTTTTAATGAGGCGACGAAGAGGGCATCTCAAAGTTAAGTATCAGTTCATCGCCTGACCTCTCAACAGTTTCTCCAGGTCGACCAATGAAGGGACTAGATAGACAGGGACTTCTCGAATGTATGTACGAACAGAACAAAACATGTAAACTTCTCCAATGAATGTATAAACAAAGAGAAATACGCAAACATATGATATTCACGTCTCCACCAAGTTTACACACTGCACCAACGCAGGAAACTTACATTCGACCTAGATCGAATTAATTTCTAAGTCTACATTCGACCTCGCTCGAATCGACTTACATTCGACCTCGTTCGAATTAATTTCTAAGCCTACATTCGACCTCGCTCGAATCGACTTATATTCGACCTTGTTTGAATAAATTTCTAAGTCTACATTCGACCTCACTCAAATCGACTTATATTCGACCTCCTTCAAATTAATTTCTAAGTCTACGTTCGACCTCGCTCGAATCGACTTACATTCGACCTTATTCGAATTAATTTCTAAGTCTACATTTGACCACGCTTGAATCGACTTACATTCGACCTCATTCGAATTAATTTCTAAGTCCATGTTCGACCTCGCTCGAATCGACTTACATTCGGCCTCGTTTGAATTAATTTCTAAGTCTACATTCGACCTCGCTCGAATCGATTTACATTTGACCTCGTTTGAATTAATTTTTAAGTTCATATTCGATCTCGCTCGAATCGGCTCATATTTGGTCCCGCTCAAGTTAATTAAATCACTTGCACACAACTTGGCTCGAATTAACTAAGTAACGATTCAACCTCACACGAGCTCGACTTATAGTCGGCCTAAGTGAATCGCAATCAAGGCAGACAATTGAGGAAAACATTTAAAGGAAGAATAAAAAGTTCAAGATCATGCAGCAAGAGTATTATTATCATTCCAAAAAATACATCTTACAAAGGCCAAACAAGTGCCCGAAAAATAAAAATACAAAAGCAAATACATAATTCGGCCGCATCTCCCCCATTGCCATCATCGCCTTTGCCCTCGGCATTGGAGTATTCATTGTCATACCAAGCACCTGGCTCGAGGCTGTCCAAATCATCATCACCCTCCCCGGGTGTACCGAGATCATAGCCACAAGCGTCCCGAGCTGCACGTTCCTTAACACAAGCATTCTCGAATTCTGCCTCGGAAGCCTTCCCGACCCTCATCAAACCCCTGAATATGTCGAGATGAGCTTCAGTGTCAACCCACTTCTCATATAAATCCCGTGGAACATCAGGATAAGTAGAAGAATAAGAGGAAGACGGTTGAACCATCTGTTGCGCCTTCTCGGCCTTAAGGGCGGCAACCTGCTCATTCAAATCTGAGACCTCCATCTCTAGACCACCAATTCTTTCTTCAGGTATCGCCTCCTTGAGCGCAGACGTCTGCGCCTCATTTGTCTGCTCATACTTGAAGGCCTGGAGGGAACCCGCTAAGGCGGCCGTATCTGCCACAACAGTCATTCTGGCTTTCTCAATTCTCTCCAACTTCGCAACTTTGATGGCCAACTCGTCTCTTAAGCCATTGGCCCTAGCTTCATTCTGCTCAAGCTCGGCCCATTAGGATTCCACCTGAGCCTGGAGGTCGACGCACTCATCCATAACTCCCTTACTCACCTCGAGCTCATCATCTTTGGCTCTTATCGTCCCTTCGAGCTCGCTGCACCTACCAATACCCTCATGAGCTCGTCATCTTTCTGCTTTAGCTCATCATCCTTCTGTTTTAGGTCGTCCCAGAGAGACTGGAACTTATCTTCCTCACCAAGTATACTGATCAAGGCACGGTTCTTGGTACGGTACTCCCTATACTTTGACTCCATCCTTTTATAGAGAGCTGCTCTCTTCTCCTCCCGACGGGACTCTCGATCTCCAGAATAAGATTCTTACAAGAAAGTTGAGAACAGTCAACAAAAATGAATAACATAAAGGAAGGGGGAAGATACTGAAATACTAAAAAGACTTACTCGTAGGGCCGTCCTGGAGATGCACAATGGCAGGACTGCGTTCTTTAGAGTCTACAGAGTCCTGTTTTTCAATGCCCGTACAGAGGGGAGCCAAAGCGGGGACCACACGCTCCGAGTTGACCAGCAAGTTGTAATCCAAGAGGATAACAATATTTCTAGTAGACCCCTCGGTTCTCACTTCAACCCGAGTAAACCCCTTCTCGAAGGTCCGCACTTCTTCGGGGTCGATATCAGAGCCAGAGCCATCGTCGTCCACGATGACCGTCTTCCCTCTCACGCAGGCGGATGAGTATGTGACCTCATCATCCCCTGGCCACCTTTCTTCCACGGTAACCTCGGCTGCTTCTGGTGGCCTCTCTGCTATGGCGACCTCTGGGGGGAGCAGTCCTCGCTACTGAAGGATACTAAGATTCAACATCCAAAATAACTGGCCTCTCAGGTATGGCCGCAGCCGTAGTCATTCCGCTGGTCTCTACTCTCCACCTTTTCAACGGTGTTGCCTCCTCCTCGTCAGTCGAAGATTCATCTACCAGGTGCAGTACTGGGTAGGCCGGGGTCTCCACTGGTGGAATGGCCATTTGACGACCAGATTCACTTAATGCCGGAGTATGAGAGGAAGTATTTTGCACAGACTCGGCTAGCACGAACTGCATCCCCGCCGAGGTAACTGCCTAGCGAAATGCAGGAACAAGATCCTTCGCTTTTTAAGAAGTCCTCCGACCTAAGACCAAAAAGAAAATCATAAGTAAATAAGGAAGCGGACTACGATGAGGTCAGAATATTTTGAAATACGAAATTCTACTTACCGCTCAAGGGCTTGGGCTCGAACCTCTTGTTAAAGGATGCCCAGTCACGAATCCCCACGGTATGCAGCAGGACTTGGGCCACCTAGTCGCTGATGTCGCTGACCAAAGAAGGGGGATGTTTCTCGGCTACACGAAGGAAAAAGGAAACAAGTAAGACACAAAACACGGAGAAAAGGTAAAGAAAGTACTTCAATTAGCGAGGACAATTACGAGTAAAATTTCATTGCTCGGGAAACCTGCTAGGATTCGCCACCACGTGCTCGGTTTTGAAGAAGAAATAATTGAATCAAAATCGCGGTTCTCCTTGTCATCCATTCCATCCACCAACCCCTTGGTCCTCCGGTGGCGGAGGTGAATCATCGTGCCTTTATGGAAGTTGGGCGCGAAGAGGTGCAATAGATGGTGGATAGATACTCCACAGCCGGCCAGCTCCACGAACTTGGTTAGCATGAGGAAGACCTTGTAGATATAGGGGAAAGTTGGGCCGGGCAGATACCATAATAATGGTAGAATTCCTCCGCCAACGGAGGAAGAAGGAGGGAGTAACCCACTTGGAACGGGTAAGCGTAAAACACATAAGACCCGAGCCGGTGGACCTGTATTACATCGTCCCCGGCTGGAACCGGGGCAACATGAGCAGGGATGTTGTATTTGACCCTGAGGATGGTAATATACTTCGCCTCCATCTGGGACCTTACTATCTCGGGGTCCTGAGCAGGTTCCTTCGAGAAGTCAAACCGGGCATTTGGGTTACGAGGAACGACCTCCTCCACAGTGGGGAAGTTTTCGTCCTCCATGGAAATGGATTCTCCTCCATCGGAAGGCATGTTCACCGACATCGGAGTTGGGTCTGAGACCACCTAGGGTTAAGAGTTACGTTAGTCATTTTTTGCTAGTTTTTAAACGGTGGAGCCGAAAAAGAAGAAATGGTGGTGATCGTAGAAGTTGCAAGAAGTATGATCACAGGAAGAAGAAGGAGAAGCAAGGTGCAAGATAGAAGAATTCAGAGAATGAAAAAGTTTCTCTGAAAGGCCTTCCCCCCTTATTTATGCAAAATTTGTGGCATTCGAATCGATGTGAAACACCGCTAGTGGCCCCAGAATTGAAACGATAAGGGCTCAAGGAACGATAATGCATAGGGACGGTGCACAATGATATGCATGCGGCGATGATGTCACCTTGCACCAGCTTTATTGACCACAAATCTTATAGAGACACCTCATCATCTCGACAACGATCACCCTTGATCGACCACCACGTCCGAAGTTTTCTAGAATTGCTACTGATAAATTCCACTCACCATGGTCAACCAAAAGACGACTTCAATAAGCGGAGGGACTAACTATATGGGTCAAAATCCGACTGAGGAAATTCGACATGGAGAGGTTATCAAGTGCGATAATTACGGCTCAACGTGCGTAATTGTGCCGAGGTCGACCAGGGCCTATTAATAAGGAACCTCCGAGCAAGACATTAAGGCCGAGGTCGAGTAGTGAAGAGTAGGAATAACGACTAGTATAGTCTTGGAATTACCAAAAGGAATAAATATCCCTTGTGCTATACTTTTTAGGATTTTTGGGAATATCCCATATAAATAGTAAAATAAAGGGGGCAAAAGGCATGTAAGATTCACCCTGATAAGAACTCTTGTGAAAAGTTGACTCTTGTGATATAATACAAAACTTTACCTTTCCACAGTTATTGGATTTGTTGTTTATTCCGTCTTTCCACTCATCAGATCGAGAAAGCTTTGTTCATTTCCATATTCATTTGTCACACGTTGTTGTCAGACGGAAGAATCATCCACATCATTCAATATTTGGGTGAATCATTCTTCCTATTTACATTTGTTGCCATTTTACATATTTATTGTTCATTATTGTACCTTCGTTCATTCTCAAAAACCCCATATAATAACCTCATAATTGGTTCTAAGCATTATTAGACTTTATTGTTTGAGTACGTGTTAGATCTAAAATTTATTATATTTGACTAGAATTTACCCTTCACCTTATTTATCTTCTAATTAGTTTAGCAAAAAGTCTCATACTTTTTGGTCAAACATTATACCTAAGGAACAAGGTCCTAGGATCAAGGCATTCTTAAATGGGCCATTGATGAATATGAAACGGCAGGTCATGAATGCCAAAATTCTCTATAACGGATGTGTATTTAATACTGAGGAATATTCTTCATTGAATGTTATCTGGTGACAAGTATTTATTTGCTCTTGTTGATAATGTTTTCTTGGAGATCTACTCGATGCCAACTGAAGCTGTTGTCCTCGGTCTTGGTTTCCACTCGCTTCATCTTCTGTCTGTCCCCGATTTCACGTGTCATTATGTCATTCAAGTATTTAATGTGAACCGATTTTACCCTATACAGATAGTCCCCCTGCTTTCCGGTGGCACATCTTTGTTTCATCGGGAAGTTTGGTGGAGATTCCTTTCTTGGCGGAAATTTTTCTGAACCCTTCTCAAAGGTTTCCGACACTTGATAAAGCGCACACCTTTTCGCATTTAATACCCACAACACGTGTTACTCCACGATTCAACAATATTTTCGCCGGTTCTCGAGGTAATCATGACCACGATTTTAGCAGCCTATTCCTTTACTTATACGCCTCATTCTTCTTATTTAACACTTAACAGTTTTACAAACTCTCTCAACTTCTTTGCACTCAACTCTTTTCTTCTTTAATGAAGAACGAAATGTGCCCTGCCCTAGCAAACACCTACTCCTATAAAAAAAATGAGACTTCACAAGCAAGAAAGGCTATCCTTCTTTAATATTCTTTAAAGAAATCTTATCACCTTCTGCTAATCGTGGCTTCTTTCATTAACTCTTCCAAGAATTCTGGTCTTCTCTTCGGTGGGGGTCCGAAGAAGAGAAAAGACAAATAAATCGACGTTGATACTCACCCTCTGATGGTAAGCTAGAAACACGTGTTGTAGCCGTAGAATTGCATCTCTAATTACTGTATTTTACGTGTATTTGATCTTAATGATAGTGAATTGTACTTAATATGTGTTTTATGCCTTGCAAGAGTTGATTCCGAGTTAAAAAGAAGAATTAGAGAATCGAACAATTTGGAGCTTTGATGTCTGAGTAAAAGCCCAAAATCGGAATCGCGTTCGTGGGTCGAGGACCAATTCTGGATGTCAAAAATTGGACAAAGCGATTCACTCCGAGAAACATACACAGCCGCGCCGCATGGGGCATCGCACCAAGCGACATGGTAGCGTAAATTGGGTCTGACAGGCGTTTTGCATGCCCTTTGAAAATCCCCACATGCGCGATGCAGGTCACGACACTAGGGGCACCGCGCCAGTGCAATACTCTTAGAGTTTTTCCTATTTCAGCTTGGAAAGTATAGTTTTATCCGGGCCCATTTTTACACGGTATAAATACACCAAAAATACATTTTTGAAGGGACTTTTGGCCTGCGAAAGAATTGAGAAGCAACTAAGGCAAGAAGACACAAGAATTCATCAAGATTTCAGTCAACGATCGCTGCAATACGAGAATTTGTATCAAATCATTAGCATTGACGTTTTCTTTATTTTTAAACCTTATTGAGGTGACCTTTTCCATAGCTATGGAGTAATTTCCATTAGGGTGTTGACAGATACGGTGTTTTGATAACTTGATTAGGGATTCGATTCTTTATAATTTTTGGAATTAATTGATGGAGTTTTAATTCATATTATGAAATTGTTTCTTATTTTTGTTAATCAAAAGAGGAGATTGATATTGAATTTCTTTACATCTTATGCTCTAGTTTAAATTAGTGATTCAAATAGGTAATCAAAAGAGCCTCTTGAATGGTTAATCGAACTAGAAATAGGAAAATATTTGTGAGAAGTTATCCTTTAGACCATAACCATCATTTTATTCGTTGCAATTGTTTATCGTGCTTCAATTGGATCATTACTGAAATTAACGTTTAATCGAAAGATGAATATCATCTTCAAGCTTAAGCTAATTATCTGTCGAATTCGTGAGAATCAACATTATTACAGAGTGAACTAACTCAAGAATTGGATTCCAAGTCAATTATCTTGCACCTGTCTAGTCAATTACCATTGTTTCTCTAATTGATATTTCTGTTGCTCATATGCTGTCTTTTGTGATCAATTGTTAATTGCATAATCTTTAGTAGTTAATCGTAGTTGGTAATAATTAATTCAAGTGTTAATTTTCTTGGATAGTAACCAACTGAAGATTATACGAACAATTTTTAAATCCAATCCCCGTGGAGAAGATAATTAAACTATATTATCTTTGACTAGCGAGCAATAATTTTGTTGTGTTTTGCGCTCGTCGAATTTTGGCGCTGTTGCCATGGATTGACAATCAATAGTGTTTAAAATAATTTTTAGTACTAATTCAGAAACCAATTTTTACTTTAGTTTATTCATGATTTCTCACTTGTGTGCAGGAAATATGTTTGACTTCTCTGGTGTATGACTCGATCTTCTTCAAATGAAGTGATACCCTTTGAACCAGAGTTGGAGAAACACTTGCGGCTACTGAGAAAAGAAAGAGAATTAACAAAAATTTTTTAGGGTCATACTTTGACTCAAAATAACATGGAAAACAAAGAGATTGATGGAGTAGACTTAGCTGCAAGAGAGGCAACATAATAAGAAGTTGCACAGATAGCAGCTCAAGTAGCCTCAGAGTTACTAAGGACACTATAAAATATGGTGGGGGTTGAAGATTCAATCTAAATCGACCCTTGGTTGAAGAACAATTTGGGAACACCCAAGCCTGGAAGATCATTAGGTGACTATGCCAGACCAATCTACAATCAAAGACTATCAAGTGTCAGATCTCCACCCATAGCAGCAAACAACTTAGAGTTGAAGCAAGACTTGCTTCAAACCATCCAATACAACTTATCTTCAGAGAGAAGGTGAATGAAGATCCTAACACTCACTTGATGGACTTTGAAGAAATCATGAACACCTTCCAGTACAGTGGAGTATCAAAAGATGCGGTTTACTTATGGAGTTTCCCTTTTTATTGAAAGATGACGCGAAACACTGGCTTAATAGCTTATCCACAGGGTCGATCAGGACATTGGAAGATATGACCAAAAAGTTTCTTCACAAGTACTTCTCAGTTGCATTCAGAAGGGAAATCCACAAATTCTGCCAGAAGAAGAAAGAAACGATTTTTGAAGCTTGGGAAAGATTCAAGGAGATAGTTAGAAAGTGTCAGCACAACGAAATTGATTTGTGGATGCAGCTCCGGGATTTTTTAGATGGATTGACACCTTCCTCGCGACGAACTCTGAATACTACATGTGGAAGTCCACTAATGAAGAAAAATCCGGAGGAGGGTATCTTAATCCTTAATGAATTATCTGAGGATGCTAACTAGTGGCCGACTGACAGTAATGACAGAAGAAAATCAGCTGGGGTTCACCAAGTGGAATCTAACACATCCATGCAAGCCCAACTAGACACCATCAACAAGGAGATAAGAAAGCTGACATTGGCCAAGGTACAGAGGGAGACGCAAGCAGCATGTGACTTTTGTGGAATGGGACACCCTACACATGAGTGTCAAGCTTCAAGTGAGGAAGTCAACGCTGTGGGGAACTATAATAGAGGAAACTACCAAGGTGGGAACAACTATATTGCTATGGGACAAAGACATCTAGTTTTTTTGTGGAGTTCACCTAGTGGGAGTTTGAACTCATGGCAACAAAATAATCCTAGACCCAGGGTCAAGGACCACCAAGTTTTCAGAACCAGCAGAGGCAGCAGTACCATCCACAACAGTCAAGTAAGTCTAGTATGGAAGATCTCATGAAGGCGTTCATCAACAAATCAAATGAAAACTTTGAGGCTCAGGGCACAGCTATCCGATAGCAGGGCACGACTATCCGGAATTTAGAAAGGCAAATAGGACATATTGAAATTTTTTTATCTAAGAGGGCTCCTGGACTCTACCCTCTGACACTAAAAAGAACCTAAAGGAAACAATCAAAGCTATATCTTTGAGAAGTGGCAAAACATTGGCTGACCCAGTGGTGAAAGCTAGACCCGAGGTGGTGAACAAGCAGACTGAGACACCAGAAGAGAAAAATAGTGAAGAGAAGAAAGGCCAGAGTAGTGGGGTACAAAAGGATATTGAAGAAAGTAACATATGCCAGCTCTACCATTCCCTCAAAAGATGAAGCGGGAAAAACTTGACAAATGTTTTGGGCGGTTCTTGGAGATGCCCAAGCAACTTTATGTGAACATTCTCTTCATAGAGGTACTCACTCAGATGCCTGCTTATGCAAAGTTCTTGAAGGAAATCCTGTCTAGCAAGAGAAAACTAAAGGAGATAAGAGTGGTCAAGCTGAATGCCCACTGCAGTGCCATATTGCAAATTAAAATTTTCAAAAGTGTGGGGACTGTGATTCTGGTGCGTCTATAAATTTAATGCACGCATTTCCTGTGTTCAAGAAACTGGAAGGGAGCTTGGAGTGATCAAATCAATACTAGTGTCCCTAAGAATGGCTGACCAGACCACCATTCTGCCTGAGGTAATCATTGAGGATATTCTAGTTCGGATGGACAAGTTTGTATTCCTCGTAGACTTTATTGTGGTGGATGTGGAGGTGAACAAGGAGGTGTTTATAATTCTAAGGAGGCTTTTTTATGTACAGGCAGAGCTATCCTTGATATCTATGAGGGGAAGCTTATGCTCAGAGTGGACAATGAGAAAGTGGTGTTCCAGATGAAGAGGATGATGAAATACCCAAGTGATGAGACGTCTGCCTACTCATGCATCAAGATAGATGTTGTTGGGGGAATTGGCTGAATAATAAAAGTTTGAGAAGCTTGTGGGGGGGGGGGTGGTACTTTAGAGAGGTTTATTACTCATTCTAGCACCATAAAGGATGAAGATCCCGAAATAAGGAAAGAGTCTGAAGCTCTTGAGACTGAGGATCAAGTGGTTGATTAGGATGAACTAAAAAAAGGAGGCTTCTAAGCCTAATGTGGATTGAAAGTCCTCTCTACTCACTTGAAATATGCTTTTCTTGAAACTAACAATTTTCCTGTGATTATTTTTTCTTACTTGACAGGTACACAGGAACAAAAGCCGGTGGAGCTGTTGAGAAAGTACAAGAAGGCTATTGGATGAACTATAGCTGATATTCAAGGAATCAGAGCCATTTGCATGCACAAAATCCTGCTGGAAGAAAATTTCAAGCTAGTGGTGCAGCCCCAATGCAAATTCAACAAAAATCTGGAGGAGGTAGTGCACAAGGAGATTATTAAATCGTTAGATGCGAGAGTGATTTTCCCCATCTCTGAAAGCGAGTGGATTAGTCCAGTGCAAGTTGTACATAAGAACGGGGGCATGAAAGTGGTGAAGAATGAAGAAAATGAATTGATCCCAACAAGAACAATCACTGGTTGGAGAATGTGCATTGATTATAGACGGCTGAATGATGCGACAAGGAAAAACCACTTTCCACTTCAGCCGTCTATAATCCATTTCCATTGATTATAGACGGCTGAACATGGATGCTACCATTTCTTGGATGGGTACTCAGGCTATAATCAGATACCCATTGCCCTATAAGATGTTGATAAGACCACATTCACTTTCCCGTCAGGTATTTTTGCTTACAAGAGGATGCCATTTGGATTGTGTAATGCATCTGCCACTTTTAAGAGGTGCATGATATCTATATTCTCCAATTTAAACGAGAAGTGTCTAGAGGTATTCATGGATGATTTCACCCTTTTTGGTGATGACTTTGAGGATTTCTTGAAGAATATAGAGCTTGTTTTTGAAAGTTGTGAAGCCACTCACTTGGTTCTTAAATGAGAGAAGTGCCACTTCATGGTGAAAGAGGGAATTGTCCTGGGCCACAAAGTGACTGCACATGGCATTGAAGTTGATAGAGCTAAGGTTGATGTAATTTCTAGGCCCCCTCCTCCGACCTCTGTGAATGACATAAGGAGTTTCTTGGGACATGCTGAGTTCTATAGGAAATTCATCAAAAACGTTTTGAGCATTACCAAGCCGTTGACAACATTGCTAGTGAAGGATGTCAAGTTTTTTTACACCGTGGAGTGCTTAAGAGCGTTCGAATTAATAAAGGAAAATCTTGTTAGTGCCCCTATTAGGGTGACACCTGATTGGAGCCAACCATTTGAAATAATGTGTGATGCTAGTGATGTGGTTGTGAGGACAGTTCTGTGGCAAAGAAAAGACAATATGTTCAAGCACATCTATTATGCAAGCAGGACGTTGAATGATGCTCAAGTCAACTATGCCACTACTGAGAAAGAATTTTTTACGGCGGTCTTTTATTTTGACAAGTTTAGATCATATCTGGTAGGGAGTAAAGTCATTGTACACACTGATCACTCGACCCTAAAATCACTCGACCCTGAAATACTTGTTGAGTAAGAAGGATTCCAAGACGCGTATGATGCGGTGCATGTTAATGCTCCAAGTCTTTGACTTGGAGATCAAGGATAGGAAGGGCATATCAAATCAAGTCCCAGATCATCTATTCGACTTGAGAGACCTCCAGTTGAAACAATTGAAATAAGGGAAGGGTTCCTTGATGAGAAGATTTTCTCCATTGCTACAGTCTCTGAAAGGCTGCCTTGGTATGTTGATGTAGCCAACTTTTTGGCTAGTGGATGGTTGCCTCATGACCTCTCTCGTGATCAAAGAAGGAAGCTTCATGGTGAGGTAAAAATTTTACTTTTGGAATGACCCTTTCTTGTTTAAACTGTGTGCAGATGGTGTGATTCGAAGATGTCTCATTTCCATGATGGAGTAGCTGGAGGAAATTATGGTGGAAATCACACTGCATAAAAGGTCATGGAACCAGTTTCTATTGTCCTACTTTGTACAAAGACGCACGAGCGTATGTAGCTGCATGTGACAAGTGTCAAAGGGCAGGTAATATTAGCAAGAGGGATCAAATGCCTCTCAACTCCATTCAGGTATGTGAAATTTTTGACATGTAGGGCATTGAATTCATGGACCCGTTCCCATCATCTCATTCTTATGAGTATATCCTAGTAGCTGTTGACTATATCTCTAAATGGGTAGAAGCAATATCTACTAAGACAAATGATGCTCGGGTGGCGTGTGAGTTCTTACGGAAGAACAACTTTACACGTTTTGGGACACTGTGTGAGGTACGAAAGGATAAGTGCAAATTAAAGTGCATAACTAAAACATTTTCTTTGGGCACTTACGCAGTGGGCGCGGCACGGAAATGTAAATTGGGTATGACAGGCGTTTTGCATGCATCCTTAAAATCCCCACACGCACGACGCGCCAGTGCAATATTCTAGAGTTTTTCCTGTTTCAACTTGGAAAGGATAGTTTTGTCTGGGCCCACTTCTACACGGTATAAATACGCCAAAAATATATTTTTGAAGGGACTTTTGACCTACGAAAGAATTGAGAAGTAACTAAGGCAAGAAGACACAAGAATTCATCAAGATTTCAACCAACGATCGGTGCAATACGGGAGTTTGTATAAATCATTAGCATTCATGTTTCTTTATTTTTAAACCTTATTGTGATGACTTTTTCCATAGCTATGGAGTAATTTCCATTAGGGTGTTGACATATACGGTGTTTAGATAACTTGATTAAGGATTTGATCCTTGATAATTGTTGGAGTTTTAATTAGTATTATGGAATTATTCTGCTTAACCAAAAGAGGAGCTTGATATTGAATTTCTTTTCATCTTATGCTCTAGTTTAAATTCTTGATTCAAATAGTTAATCAAAAGAGCCTCTTGAATTGTTAACCGAACTAAGAAATAGGAAAATATTCGTGAGAAGTTACACTTTAGACCATAACCATCATTTTATTCACTGCAATTGTTTACTGTGCTTTGATACGCTCAGATTACACCTTAAAATATTGTAAAGCGATCGATGTCAAATATAGTAACCCAACAAGGTTGGGGTCGAATCCCACAGAGAACAATATTGAGGCGATTAGGAATGTAGGAGAATTATCACTTATTGCGCAATGCCAAACAAATAGATTTTGGTTTTGAAAATGTTTATAACTAAATGTGAAAATATAAACTAACCTAGAAAGCAAGTAAAATGATCAATGGAAACAAGAATGAATGCATCGGGTATTACACTCAAGTAACGATCTAATGTATTTCACGATTTTACAAATATGAGCGAATTTATGTTAATTAGCCACAAATAATAATTCCTAATTAGCTTTTTCCACAGACTAATAAGATTTTCTAATTGAATTATTCCTAACCCAATTAAGATATTAAGCACACCCGGATATGGCTACAAGTAGTTCAATCCCATCCCTAGGTAGAATCTACAAAATAAGGGTTAAAGCCTCAAGTTCTTTTTAATTAATCTTTCCCAACCCCAAATTATCTTTTCCAAAATTAATTCGGAGTTAATGGGCGAGTCCTAGGGTTAGCTAATCTCTTTGAAAACATTAAAGAACAAGAATAATTAAAGTAACAATAACTCACTTCATAAATATATAAAAATCATTCAATACATAAGCACAACAAGGTATTTAATCCACACTTTAAATATGAATATTTCCATAAACAAGATTCAAGTGTTGGAAACAAATACTACACACTTAAATATTCAATACAAATCAAGGAAATGAAGAAACAAACATAAATGGGTAAGAAATCCTTAACCACAAGGTTGAAATCTTCAAATCCCAAGCGTGTGTGAAAACCCTAGCTTCCACAAATGTTTTCTCTCTTCTTCTCTACTCAAAACTATATTTTACAGTGCCAAAGATTTGCCAAAAGATCTGCCAAAAGATCTGCTAGGTCGAGTATATGTGAGTTGGGAATAAAAAAATATGATTTTACAATTCTGCCCAGTCCTGATGCCCGTTGACCGCACCTGCGGAAGATTTCTCGCAGGTGCGGCTCCGCAGAAATGGACTCACCAACGCAGGTGCGAGTCTGGGTATCTTGAGCAATCTCCATAGATGCGGAAAAAAGGTCGCACCTGTGGTTCCACAGGTGCGTGAATTACTTCGCAGGTGCGACTGTTGTATAGTTTATCTCTTCTTCGCAGGTGCGACGTTGCACCAGCGGCTTAGAGTCCGCAGGTGCGGATTCACTGGAGGTTTTGTGCATTTTTCACCATTTTGTGCTCAACTCCACTCCAATTCAACACCAACCACTTCATGGCACCATTTCCCTATTCGAGCAATACACACTATAAACGACCTCATGTTATCATTGAGGGATGCAAAAGCTAACGAAAAGAGGCTAAAACGAGTGGTAAAATCACCACTCATCATGCTTCAATTAGATTAATTACTGAAATTAACGTTTAATCAAAAAAGGAACATTAACTTAAAGTGTAATCTAATTATCTCATTGAATTCATCTCATATGTCTTTAGATTCCCAACCAGCTCATCCATAGTCAGTGTTTGTAGATCCTTGGCTTCAGTAATAGCGTTCACCTTACTCTCCCAAGAGCTGGGTAAAATTCTAAGAACTTTCCTCACAAGCTTGTTCCTAGGAATAATTTCACCAAGAGAGTGTAGCTCATTTATGATGGAGGTGAATCTAGTATGCATGTCTTGAATGGATTCATCATCCTTCATTCTAAAGAGCTCATACTCCGTGGTGAGCATGCCAATCTTGGACTGCTTTACTTGAGTGCTTCCCTCATGTGTTGTTTGTAGAGCTTCCCATATCTCCTTGGCGTATTGACAGGCTAAGATCCTATTATATTCATCAGGTCCTATGCCGCACACAAAGATCTTTTAGGCGCGAAAGTTCTTCTCTACAGCATTCCTGTCGGCGTCATTATACCCTTTCCTGGTTTTTGGAACTGTTACAGCTGGTTCTCCTACCTTCTTTGTTGGGACATATGGACCATTGCAAATAACATCCTGTAACTCAGAGTTTTCTGCCATTATGAAGTCATGCATTCGAGTTTTCCACCAGCCATAGTATTTGTCCGTTGAATCTTGAGGGCCTGTAAGTTGATTGTCCTTCCTCGAAGTTTGGTGGAGCAGCCATGGTGAGGACCCTCTCTAGGTGTTAACCTTTTATAAAGAACCTGCTCTGACACCAATTGATAGAATGTATGAGTCCACCAAATTGTATAGAGACCTGGTCCCATACCAGTTCCCATACCAGTTCCCACAGAGATAGCTAATGAAATAGTAAGTAAATAACACAGGAGATTTTACATGGAAAAATACCTGCTCAAGGGGATAAAATTAAACTTCACTACTTGAGCAATCTTTAGATTACAACCTACAGTAATCTAGGAATTAAACTCTTAATCCCTCACTAACTTGTAATACACTTATTAGAAGCCACTTTGCAATACACCTATTACAAAGGCTTCAACTCATGATTAACTCTAGTCACGACACAAACTCTAAGGGTGTATGGTTTTTGGAGGTTCCTAGTTAAGGCTTCTAAATAAGAAAATAATAAATTACAATAAAGAACAAATACAAAGATACAACTCAACTAAGGACATACACAAGACTTGTTATGGAACTGGTCCGTAGTAGTGTTGCTGTTTGTTCTTGATACACTTGTGACTTCGATGCTCTATGATCAGATATTCAATGCTTGAGTAATCTCACAAGTGTTCAAGTTATGTTTTGTTTCAATGCTTCTAGTTAATATACTTTGGATGACATCACATAGATGATGTAAACACTTGGTTGGTAAAAATCCCTTCCCAATGGGAAGTGACTGCTGCACTATTTCTGCACTGTAGCGTGTACAGTGCAGGCAATCACTTTCCAGCTGTAGAGTTGACTTCGTGTGGCTGTCAGGGAAACTCCAAGGGATCGGGTCCCTGAGTTGATTCTTTTCTGTCTGAATTCATACAGCTCACATTAGCTTGAGTCCATTGATGGATGAATATACCAAGTGTGCATCAGATCCTTTATCTGGTTCTTGACAATAAGTTTGTTAGATCATCAAAACAAAAATCTAAGATACTTTAAACCCATCAATTTCCCCCTTTTTGATGATGACAAACTTTTAAAATTGACAACCATTTGCAGAGCACAATAAACCAGAGAAAATACCAGGAACTCCACAAGTTCCCCCTAACTCAATGCTTCCCCTTGATCAAATCTCCTTGCTTCAATTGTCATCCTCCTTTTGGCATAATTAAAAATACACAAGAAAGTAATCAGCATAATGAAGTTTAGCCTAGTTAACTTATGCCACTTGAGTGCACACAACATGATAGATAAGAGAAGCAGAGAACATAGTCATTTAATCAGCAAAAGAGAGTCTTCATTGATATTTATAAAACACAAGCCTTTATCATTACAGGAAAGGCAAGTTTGGACTGTTGCAAACAGGAGCAGTACAAGTGAGATCCATCCACATCAAAAAAAAAAAAAACAACAACTACCACAAGTCATCAAATAAAAAGATAGAAAATTGACACTAGTCAATGGAAGATTTGTTTAGGGGGCACTGGAGGAGGAAGGCTTGGAGGAGGCAACAAGAGTTTTGAGAACAAGATCCATCCGAGCATTTGTGGACATTTTCTCTTCGAGCAGTTTCTCTCTCAGGTTCTCCACCTGTTGCCTGAGCTCAATATTTTCTTTAGACAGACGATCAAATTCTTCACTGGAAAAGCTAGAAGATCCTGGTGCTGCTACATCCTGACTAAGATGATTCTCAAGAATGCCATTCCTTTCCTTCAGCTTCCTAATCTCTTCTATGGCACTATTCTGGGCGTTAATGAGGTGAGAGATCGTTGAAATGCTCTCCACTCCCACAACTTTTTCAATACATTCACATTTTTCTAGTGTAGTCTTTGAGAAGTTTTTTTTCCTGGTCCCCATCTTGGGATTCCGTAAGGGTACATCGAAAAACTTGAAGACACGCGTGAGAAGAAATCCATACGGAAGCCCATGGTTTCCATCTTTGAAATCTGCCACTTTCTGCATATGTTCAATCATAATGGCAGGCAAGTTGATAGAACGGAACTCATTGAGTGCTTCCATTAGGTACAAGTCAGACCTGGAAGTAATGGACCTCCTTTCAACACGAGGGAGTAGAACTTTGTTAACCAATTCGAAAAGCAGTTGGTACACAGGAAGCAAAGCCTTCTTGTGTACTCGTTCCCCATGCTGAATAGCTTTTTCCTTCATAATGGCGCGCCAAAAATTTGATCCACAAGAACCTATCACAGATGACAACCCTTCAGATGGGACCTTGAGAATATCTCCCAACACAGTAGCATAGATGTGGTCATCTTCAACAGTGAAGAGCTCGACATAGAAGCTTTGGACCTCATCCTCATACACTTTGGGCACATCCACTTTGAACAGATGGCCCCACTGTTGAAATTCCACCATCTCCAGAATTTGTCTCATTCCCGCCATTTCTAAAATTTCTGGGTCAAACGTGCGACCCCAAAGCACTTTTTGATGTCTCAACCTTTCTTTTCCTAGACCACTTACACTTTTCACATTCTTTGCAGAACCAGATTCCTCAATAGTTTCCAACTTTCTTTTCCCAAACCTCCCAATGGACTTCCCTTTACCACTTGATTCTACCAGAATGTCATCATCAGATACATATTTCTCCTCCACAACTAGCTTAGATTTGACACCACCTTTCACAGGTTTTTTACTCGATTTTTCAACAACTTCCTTTGAAGCACTTTCAACAGATTGTTTCTTTTTCTTGGATCACTGAATTAAGGAACTTGATTCCTCTTGAGCATCCTCATCTACCGCTACTACTGGAATATTTTTGTCACACACAATTTCCCCTTCTTTCATCAGCCTCTTCTTCTTTTTGCTACTCCTTCTGCTTTTCTTTAGGGCGGACTTAAAAGCCTTCCTCTTTTGCAGCCTTGTAGTAGGTCACTTAGAAGGGGGCTCAAGAGTGACCGCTGGCTTTCTGATCTTGAAGCGGGCACTAAGAATCACATCATCCTGATCATCCTCTTCACTAGGTTTTTCAACTAGATGGATAGACTCCAATGACTCAGTGTGACCTGTTTCCTCAGGGAGGGGATCAGGTTTATCGGTAGGGTTCCCAGTAGCTTCTTCTGGTGCAGGAGGTTAAAGAGCACCATATTTCCTTCCTCTCCTATGAACGAAGTTTCTTCCCTCTGATACTCATGCAGGGTAGAAGGTCCTTCACTCACTAGTCCCTTAGCAACAATGCCATTATATTTTCTGCTGCCTCTTTTTCCTGTAATTTCATGGGAGCTATAATGTCCAATACATGAGAGATTATGTACTGATTATTGTCTTCCTCAGGGGACCCTTTTTCTTGATGAGATACACACTCTTTTTCACCCTTGTTCTGGTCTGTGGGAGTATCAGGCAACATAGAAGAAACAACGTTGACTTTTGAGGCTTCTGAGTCCTCAATGCTTAAGGAAGGAACATGGTTAGATGGAGTTGTGAGAGATATGGGAGGTAATTAGGTTTAGACATATTGGTGTCAATATTGGCATAAAAGGAGATTGTTAGTGGTGGTTCTAGAATGGCAGAAGAGTCGAGGATGTTGTCCTCCACAGTGGGTAGGGGAGCTTGCTCTTCTACCATGGTGTAGAGTTAGGTTGAAGATTCTGGGAAAATAGAGAGAGAACGAAGGATGGTCTCTCAAGGATATATAGTGAAATAGTTTTATAGAGGAAGAGATAATTATGAGGGAAGAGAGAAACGAGTTCTGAAACGGCGGTAGGTTTGTGGGAAGATGCACCGTTGCAGAAGATGTGGAGATTTGAAAGAAGGGACGTGATATACAGGGTCAGAAAAGGTGGATGATATGGCAGTTAAATTTGTTTCCTTTGATATATGCATGAGAAAAACACTAGACTACTAACATGTGGTCCAAGAACCAAGTTCCTGTACAGTCTTTCAAAAAGATTTTCAACTCTCTTTTGCAGCTCATGCATTGTTCCTTCAACTTCTATAATCATCATTCGTGTCTACCTGCGACGGTATAGAGGTGAGTTAGGCTTGGCCAGAAAACACTTTAGCTAGATTTACCTGAACATGACTTTCATAGCCATAGAAAAAGAGCCAGGTACTCAATTAGGTTTAATTAACCCCAGTTCCATCTTGTTTCTGTCAAAGTGTTCCCTACTTAAAGCTTTGGTGAAGATGTCTGCAATTTGGTCTTCTGAGCTACACAACTTCATGCAGATAAGCCCTTTTTCCACATTGTCTCTGAGAAAATGATGTCTCACATCAATGTGCATGGTTTTCTTGTGTTGGACCGGGTTCTTTGCCATTTTGAGTGCACTGGTGTTGTCACATAGAAGAGGTACACAATCAATTTACACTCCAGAATCCTCCAATTGTTGTTTGATCCACAGTAGCTGAGCACATCAGGAGGCTGCAGCAACATATTCTACTTCAGCTGTTGAGAGATCTACTGAATTTTACTTCCTTGTACCCCATGAGATTAGACATGATCCTAGTTAATGATCCATTCCATATGTGCTCTTCCTGTCCACCAAATAACCTACATAGTCAGCATCAGCATAACCAAGTAGATTAAAATTTTCTCCTGAAGGGTAATACAGAACCAGGTCCTGTGTTCCCTTAAGATATCTCAGGATCCTTTTAGCAGCCTTTAGGTGAGATTCCTTGGGATTTGATTGAAACCTTGCACATAAAACCACACTGAACACAATATCTAGCCTACTGGCAGTGATGTAGAGTAGAGATCCGATAATGCCTCGATACATTGTTTGATTTACATGAGATCCGAATTCTTCCATGTCCAGCTCCGTGGCTGTGGCAATGGGGGTGTCAATCACTTTTGATGCTTCCATTTCAAACCTCTTCAAAAGCTCCTTGATGTATTTCTGCTGACTAATACATGTTCCCTTCGTGGATTGCTTCACTTGAAGACCCAAGAAAAAATTTAGCTTGCCCATCATGCTCATTTCAAACTCATTTCCCATGAGTTTTGCAAATTCTTTGCACAGTGAGTCAGCTGTTGCCCCAAAGATGATATCATCCACATATACCTGAACGATGAGCAGGTTCCTTCCTCGTTTCTTCAAGAACAGAGTGTTGTTTAATTTTTCCTCTTGTAAATCCATTTTCTAAGAGGAACTTAGATAACCTTTCATACCAAGCCCGAGGAGCCTTCTTCAACCTATACAGTGCCTTATCCAATTTGAACACATACTCAGGGTGTTCATGACATTCAAAACCTGGAAGTTGCTTAACATAAACTTCAATGCACTTTTTACATCCATTTGGAACAGAATGAATTCCATATGAGATGCAAAGGAAATAAGAATTCTAATGGCTTCCATACGAGCAACTGAGGCGAAAGTCTCATCATAGTCAATCCCTTTCTCCTGATTGTAACCTTGGACAACCAGCCTTGCCTTGTTCCTTGTTGTGTTCCATGCTCATCAAGCTTGTTTCTGAATACCCACCTGGTACCTATGATGGTTCTATCTGAGGGTCTAGGTACCAAGTTCCAAACTTTGTTCCTTTCAAATTGATGCAGCTCCTCTTGCATAAGTGTTATTCAGTCTGCATCCTTCAAGGCTTCTTTAATATTTTTAGGTTCTATTTGGGAGAGGAAGGCTAAAAAGGCAAGAGAATTTCTGGCTTTTGATCTAGTTTTAACTCCTGAATCAAAGGGGGTGATTATATTATCAAGAGGATGGGAGCTTTTGTGTTTCCAATTTGGAACCGGAATCTCATTGGTAGAAGAACTGGGTAAACCTGACTGGTTCCCCTGCATTTTTCGTTTTGCTACCTGTGGGGATCTTTGAACTGCATCAACAACCCTTCTTCAACTTCAGTGGTGGTGATTTGGGTACCTGGTTCCTCTTGAGATGGAGAGGAGGATGTTGCATTATCTTCACTTGTTTCCTTTACTTGGCTCATCATATCTGCTTTTCCATTTGCCACATCAGTGATCTCTCCTGGAACTAGCAGTGGTTCACTGTCTTGATCATCTTTGTTGCCTTTCTCACCAGATGGAAGTGTCTCATTGAAGATTACATGAACAATTTCCTCCACACATTGAGTCCTTTTATTGTAAACCTTGTAAGCTTTGCTTTAAGAGGAATATCCCAGAAAAATTCCTTCATCACTTTTGGCGCCAAATTTTCCAAGCTAATCCTTTCCATTGTTAAGAACATAGCATTTGCACCCAAATGTTCTTAGGTGAGTCAGCTTGGGATTTCTTCCATTGAGCAATTCATAGGGATTTGTTCAAAAAGGATCTGATCATGCACCTGTTCACCAAATAGCAGGCAGTATTTATGGCCTCTGCCTAGAAAGTTTTGGCTATCCCACTATTAATAAGCATTGTTCTAGCCATATCTTCAAGGGTTCTATTTTTCCTCTCTACGACTCCATTTTGCTGTGGGGTTCTTTGAGCTGAGAAGTTGTGGGTGATTCCATTTTCACTGCAGAACTCATCAAACTTGGCATTGTCAAATTCTGTTCCGTGGTCAGATCTGATGCAAGCCACTTTTAATTCCATCTTTACTTGGATTTTCTTGAGAAAAGACACGAACACTTCAAATGTCTCATCCTTTGTTCTGAGAAACAGTGTCCAAGTGAACCTTGAGTAGTCATCTACTATCACAAAAATATACCTTTTTCCTCCCCTGCTTGGCACTCTCATAAGACCACATAGATCCATATGAAGGAGTTCAAGTGTCTTTGACGTGCTGACATCCTTCTTTGGCTTGAAATATGATTTCATATGCTTTCCTCTAGCACATGCATCACACACTCTGTGCTCCTTGAATTTTGAGTTTGGAAATCCACGAACCAGGTCCTTTTGTATCAGCTTATTCAGAAGAGAGAAGCTTGCATGTCCCAGCCTTTTGTGCCATAACTCTGCATCATCATCAACTGCTTTCAAGCAGCTCATATCTCCACTTTGTAGGGACTCGAAATCAGCAACATAGATGTTCTTGTACCTTTTGGCCACTAGTACCACTTCACCAGTTACCAGATTAGTAACTGCGCACACTTTTGACAAGAACTCCACCTTGTTTCCCTTATCACAGATTTGACAGATATTCAAGAGACTATACTTCAGATCATTTACATAGTAAACGTTCTCAATTGAGTGTGAGAGAGACTTTCCAATTTTTCCAATTCCGAGAATGCACCCCTTTTCCCATTTACAAAGGATACATTCCCTCCTTGCAAGGATTTTAGTGAAAGAAAGTCCTTGGTATTTCCAGTCATGTGCTTAGAGAATCCATTGTCCATGATCCATTATTGACTGCTTCCTCTCACTGTTCCCTACACAAGGAAATCAAGGGTTAGATTTAGGAACCCAAATAAGTTTGGGTCCCTTGTAGTGATAAAAGGAATGAATAAGATCTTTTATAGTCCATGCAGGTAACATACGTTTTTTGTGGGTGGCACCTGGTTCTCTTCCAATAGTCACTTTTTCAGCAAAAACTTTATTTTTCTGAACAGACTGGACTCTGGTTTGGCAATTTTCCTTGAAATGCCCATTGTTTCCACAGTAGGTACAAAGCGAGTTATCAGGTACAATGACGTACTTGTTATGAGGGTTATAGGGAACTTTCTCCCTTTGAAACCCTATTCCTTGCCTATTTCCACCATTATTAAAGTACATGGCAGTAATAGCATCTAAGGACCAGGTCCACTTGAGTGATTTTTCAAGATCACTTTTTACTCTTTTCAAATCTGCTTGAAGCTGTCTATTTTTATCAAGCTCAACACACAAACTAATTTTCACAATATTCAACTCATTTTCAAGTTTGATATATGCCTCACTAGCAACTTCCTTTCCTTTTTTAGAATTTCCAAGCCTAGATTCAGCTCTAAGTCCCTCAATTGTTTCCTCTAGGTCTGCGATCACCACTAGAAGATCATCTCCTTCTTGCTCAGTAATGACAACTTTCTCCACTAAAGTATTCTTTTCTTTACTAAAGTTCTCTATGGTTTCTTTCAAGTCAACTACAACTAACATCAGATCATCTCTTCATGTTCTACACTAGCTATTTTATCTGTTAGAACCTCCTTTTCTTTTTTCAGATCTTCTATGGTTTCCTTCAGGTCAACTACACAAACCACTAATTAAGTCATCTCTAGTCTGCTCAGTATCTCCTAACTCTATGGTCAAGGAATCCTTATCACTCACAAGACTATGATATGCATCAATCAATACATTATATAATGACATGAGTTTCTTAGGAGAATAGGATTTTAGGTTCCTCTGAATATCCCTAAAATTTACCTCATCATTGTCATCATCTTCATCATCTTCTGAGTGAGCCATCAGAGCAAATATTGAATCATATTCATTTGATTCACTTTCAACTGACATCATGGAACTATCACCTGCATCATTTTCTTATTCTGATTCATTGGAGGAGTCTTCCCATGCTGCGATAGCTTGATTCATAAAATTGTCAGCTGCGTTTTTCCTTTTGAAGCATTTATTAAGAACCGAGTTCCTCTTGGCTGCTTTATCAGAGTTGTTCTTGAAATGTTCTTGTTTCAGAAGAGGGCAGTCCTTGATGAAATGCCGGAGCTTTCCACACCTATGACAAAGGTCATAATTCTTTGGTTTGCTGGAACTACCTCTCTTTGGTATACCTCCACTCCTTCAAACCATTTTCTGAAACCTTCTGGTAAGGTATGCCATATCGCTATCCTCCTCACTCGTATCATTATTTTCATCTTTGATTACCAGGTTCTTCTCCTTCTTTGGTTCTCTTCTTTCAATGTCTTTCTTTTTCTTCATCTCATACGTCTTCATATTCCCAACCAACTCATCCATAGTCAGTGTTTGCAGATCCTTGGCTTCAGTAATAGCGTTCACCTTACTCTCCCAAGAGCTAGGTAAAATGCTAAGAACTTTCCTCACTAGCTGGTTCCTAGGATTAATTTCACCAAGAGAGTGTAGCCCATTTATGATGGAGGTGAATCTAGTATGCATGTCTTGAATGGATTCATCATCCTTCATTCTAAAGAGCTCATATTAATGGTGAGCATGTCGATCTTGGACTGATTTACTTGAATGGTTCCCTCATGTGCTGTTTGTAGAGCTTCCTATATCTCCTTGGCGTATTGACAGGCTGAGATCCTATTATATTCATCAGGTCCTATGTCGCACTCCAAGATCTTTTTGCGCGAAAGTTCTTCTCTACAGCTTTCCTGTCGGCGTCATTGTACTCTTTCCTAGTTTTTCAAACCGTTATAGCTGGTTCTCCTACCTTCTTTGTTGGGACGTATGGACCATCACAAATAACATCCATAAATCAGAATCTTCTGCCATTATGAAGTCATGCATTCGAGTTTTCCACCAGCCATAGTATTGTCCGTTGAATCTTGGGGGCCTATAAGTTGATTGTCCTTCCTCGAAGTTTGGTGGAGCAGCCATGGTGAGGATCTTCTCTAGGTGTTAAAGTTTTAGAAAGAACCCGCTCTGATACCAATTGATAGAATGTATGAGTCTACCAAACTGTATAGAGACTTGGTCCTGTACCAGTTCCCACAGAGATAGCTAATGAAACAGTAAGTAAATGACATAGGATATTTTACGTGGAAAAATCCCTACTCAAGGGGATAAAAAACCACGACCTACATTGATAGGATTTCAACTTCACTACTTGAGCAATATTTAGATTACAACCTATTGTAACCTAGGAATTAAACTCTTAATCCCTAACTAACTTGTAATACACATATTACAAGCTACTTTGCAATACACCTATTACAAAGGCTTCAACTCATGACTAACTCTAGTCACAACACAAACTCTAAGGGTTTATGGTTTTTGGAGGCTCCTAGTTAAGGCTTCTAAATAAGTAAATTAGGAATTACAATGAAGAACAAATAAAAAAAATACAACTCAACTAAGGACATACACAAGACTATTATGGAACTGGTCCGTAGTAGTGTTGCACTTTGTTCTTGATACACTTGTGACTTCGGTGCTCTATGATCAGATCTTCAATGCTTGGGTAATCTCACAAGTGTTCAAGTTATGTTTTGTTGTAATGCTTCTTGTTAATATACTTTGGATGACATCACATAGATGATGCAAGAACTTAGTTGGTAAAAATCCATTCCCAATGGGAAGTGACTGCTGCACTGTTTTTGCACCGTAGCATGTACAATGCAGGCAATCACTTTCCAACTGTAGAGTTGACTTCGTGCGGCTGTCAGGGAAACTCCAAGAGATCTGGTCCCTGAGTTGATTTATTTCTGTATGAAGTCATATAGCTCACATTAGCTTGAGTCCATTGATGGATGAATATACCAAGTGTGCATCAGGTCCTTTATCTGGTTCTTGACAATAAGTTTGTTAGATCATCAAAACATAAATCTAAGATACTTTAAACCCATCAATGGCCCAAGATGGCCTTTTGTTGTTTTCTCATGATCCTCACCATTTTCGCAACGTGCTCGTCTGCGTCATCATCAGGAGTTGTCTCTTCTACGTGTCAGAGATATTACCAGCCATGAACCGATGTGGCTACATCTTCCTCATTGTAGGTGTCGCTGATCGTATCCTGGTGTTGAGGTAGATTTTCTTGTGCCTCAACATTGTGAGCGATGTTGAGATCATTAGTTGCCATCTTTTTGATTTTTGCTAAGAAACAAAGAATCAAACAGATTAGTAATAGATGCAAGGATCAACTCAGTTACGCAACTGTCTAAGCCCTACGATAGGCGCCAAATTGTTTACCTATAAAATGATACATTTTGAATTTATTGCGTGGTTTATAGTTAAGCGATTTTATTTGATCCCAAAATTATAAATAAATTAAATAAAATGCAAGACTTAGTGTTGAAATCGAGATAAAATAGCAGGAAACTTGGTTCTGGGAGTAAGGTTTCTGAAGGCAGCAATAAGAATGTCGTTAAACAGAAAATAAAGTATTATTTAACTTGGAATAATGTGTAGCATAAGTTTGTCAGAATTTTCGTGTCTTATAATGGTTGTTGAAGTCACTATTTACAGTTATACCTTGGGAACAAGGTCCTAGGATCAAGCCCCTCTTAAATGACAATAATGGGGCCATTGATTAATATGAAACGACAGGTGATGAATGCCAAAATTCTCTGTAACGGATGTGTATTTTATACTGAGGAATATTATTTATTGAATGTTATCTGGTGACAAGTATTTGTTTTCTCTCGTTTATAATGTTCCCTTCGGGGTCTACACGATGCCAACCAAAGTTTTTATCCTCGGTCTTGGTTTTCACTCGCTTCATCTTTCGTCTGTCCCCGGTTCCACGTGTCATTCTATCATTCTAGTATCTAATATAAATGGATTTTACTATATATATATATATATATATATATATATATAATATTTCAAAACTCATTATATTTGAAAGTTACTGGCTCGACTGATCTAAATTTGGCATGTAAAGCTTATTAAAGGAAAAAGGCTCCCAATCAGAGATTTGCTATTCCTAATGTTTGAACATTCTTTGATTAAGGCCGAAGGAATCGCTTCCATCCTATCACACCCCTTAATAGTCACTAGATAATTTGTATTACACGAATAGGATTATAATAGATGTAAATCGATCAATCTAATTTTATTTTTATGTCAACACGAACATTGACTTTTTTCTTGATAAACATTTGTACATTTGAAAAAAAAAAATTGCTTAATATACTTTCCATCCCAATTTAGGTGGCACTCTTTTCTTTTAGTCAGTCCTTAAAAAGAATGATTCTTTTTTTATAAATAATTATTTATTTTTAATTCTTTTTACCCTTAATGAGGTAGTTCATAATCACACAAATTTCAATAGTTTGTTTTAGACCAAAAATTTCATAAGTCTTCCCTTATTTTTAACCTTTATGCCTAATCAAATGATGTCACATAAATTGAGATAGAAAGAGTATACATTTATCTCATCATTAGGTAAGTTAAAGTGTCTAACTTACAAATCATTCCAAGTTTAAGGGGCAATCTCGGAAAATTTATAATAATTATTTGACTCGTTATTTATAGATCGAGAAACAAGAATGTCATTTGAAGCTCAGCCCCATTTATGGGTCAGTTGCACTTAGATCCTTATATTTTTCATATTAAGGCCCTTGGAACATGAGTTTTAGAAAATGTTAAATACATCCTTATATACTCTTTTTTAGTTAGTTTCTCACTCACTATCTTGATTAATTCGAATTTGAATTTCTCTCTCTTCCCAACGTATCTCACGCTTCTACTTCCCCTAGCCTTTTCCGTTGATCTGCCACCGGCGCCGGCAACACAGGTAAGCCGTCCTCATTTCTCTCTCTCTATCTCTCTCTCTCTCCCCTCCCCCCTCCTTTCCCCCTCTCCCATCCTCCTCTCCCTTCCCTCTCCCCCCTGCCGACGTATCCCCCTGGTCTTCGCCGAAAATCTGGCCGGAGACCTCAAGTCGCCCCCCTTCCGCCACCCTTGTCCATTCCTCTCTCCCTAACCCTCTCTTACACCCCAAATTCCTACCCTCTTCTCTTTTTTTCCCAACCCAGCCCCGAAATCCTAGCGTCGGTGACCTCTAGCCGGCGACTCCCCTAATGCAGTACCTTCTTTTTGGGTAGATCGACAGCCCCCCAAGGATCACGGGCGTGAAGAGCGGAGCATCACCGGCTAGTGTGCACAAGAGCTGGCGGGAATGGGAAGGGCGTACGACCGGTTTCCTGTGACCTCTGGTATATCTAGTCATTTTTCCAGGTTCTTTTTCTTCCGGGAGTTGGTACCTCTCGCTTTTCTGTTTACCTTTTCGATAAGTTAAATTTTGGGTGTCTAGTTAGCAACACTTTAAGCATACTATTAGAGTTCTTGTAGGTGCTTCCCGTTATTTTTTTAGTTTGGTTCATGTTAGTGTTTTCCGTAGTCTGTCGAAGGTATAGTGGCTTTGGTCGGGGATGGTAGAGTAAGGTCATGTCCTCGGGGGGTGTTGGGGTGAGGAGGGGGTAGGTAGTGGGTCAGCGGAAGGGTCGGGAGGCAAGGTGGATAAGGGGAAAGAGGGAGCCTGTAGATTGAGGATTGGGTCATGGAACATAGGCACGCTGATGGGCAAGTCGATCGAGTTGGTGAAGATTCACCAGAAGAGGAGGGTCAACATAGCTTGTGTCCAGGAGACTAGGTGGGTAGGGTCGAAGGCGAGGATTGTAGACGGGTATCAGTTGTGGTACTCTGGGGTCCTGAGGGGTAAGAATAGTGTGGGCATCTTGGTGGATAGGGATCTTAGGGAGTCTGTGGTTGAGGTTAGGCGAGTGAATGATATGTTAATATTTATTAAGTTGGTGATTGTTGAGTGTACCCTCAACGTCGTTAGCGCTTACGCGCCACAAGAAGGCTTGGATGAGGAGGTTAAAAGGAGCTTCTGGGTGGGTTTGGACGAGATTGTGCGTGGTTTCCCTTCTTATAAAAGGTTATTTATCGGAGGGGATTTTAATGGACATATTGGGGCGGTCGTTGGTAGCTATGGCGAGGTGCACAGTGGCTTCAGCCTTGAGGACAGGAACGGAGGAGGTTCCTCGCTGCTAGAGTTTGCTAGGGATTTCGAGCTGGTGATTGCGAACTCGACTTTCCCCAAGAGGGAAGAGCATCTGGTTACTTTCCAAAGTGCGGCAGTGAAGACGCAGATTGATTACCTCTTCCTCAGAAGGGGTGATAGAGGGTTGTGCAAGAATTGCAAGGTTATCCCGGGAGAGTCCCTTGCGACTCAGCATAGGCTTTTAGTGATGGACGTCGGTATTTTGGTAATGAGGAAGAGAAGGTTCGTCCGGGGTCGTCCGAGGATTAGATGGGGATATTTGACGAAGGATATTTCCCAGGAGTTAGAGAGGAGGTTATCCACTATGGGAGCTTGGAGGAGTAGTGGAGACGTGAGCTCTATGTGGTCAGCGACGATGAACTTTGTCAGGGAGGCTGCGAGGGAGGTGCTAGGGGTATCGAAGGGTTATTCTGGCTGGTATCAAGGAGATTGGTGGTGGAATGATGTGGTTCAAGGTAAAGTGGAGGCGAAGAAGGTAGCGTATGCAAAGTTGGCCGGTAGCACCAGTGAGGAGGAGAGGAGAGAGAACAGAGAGAGGTACAAGGTGGCGAGGAAGGAGGCGAAGTTGCGGGTCACGGAGACCAAGAATGCGGTGTTTGGTCATATGTACGAGGAATTGGGGGCGAAAGGCGGGGACAGGAAGTTATTTCGGCTGGCTAAAGCGAGGGAGAGGAAGGCCCGGGATCTAGACCAGGTGAGTTGCATCAAGGACGAGGATGGTTGGGTATTGATGGAGAAGTCTCAGATTAAGAAAAGATGGCAGTCGTACTTTCGAGGTCTTCTCAACCAGGAGGGGGATCGAGAAATTGAGTTAGGGGTCTTGGGGCTGTCGGAGAGTCTCCGAGATTTGGGTTTTGCAGGCGCATTAGGGTGGAAGAGGTTGTGGGGGATTTGCGTAAGATGAATAGGGTAGAGCGACCGGACCGGACAAAATTCCGGTGGAGTTTTGGAAGTGTGGGTAGAGCAGTCCTAGAGTGGTTGACGGGGTTGTTCAATGTTATTTTTAGGACGAAGAGGACGCCGAAGGAGTGGAGATGGAGTACAGTGGTGCCGTTGTACAAGAACAAAGGTGATATCCAGTGTTGTAACAACTATAGGGGCATCAAGTTACTAAGTCATACTTTGAAAGTCTGGGAGAGGGTGGTTGAGGCGAGGGTGAGGAAGACGACGTCGATATTCGACAACCAGTTTGGATTCATGCTGGGTCGATCCACCATGGAAGCTATCCACCTTATTAGGAGGTTGGTGGAATAGTTCAGAGATAAGAAGAAGGACCTACACATGGTCTTTATTGACCTGGAGCAAGCGTATGACAAGGTCCCTATGGAGGTGCTCTGGAGAAGTCATGAGGCTAAGGGCGTGTCGGTAGCCTACATAAGAGCGATCAAGGACATGTATGATGGAGCTAAGACTAACGTTAGGACTTTGGGAGGCGACTCAGAGCATTTCCCGGCTGTTATGGAGTTACACCAAGGCTCTGCGCTTAGCCCATTCCTATTTGCCTTAGTGATGGATGCACTGACACACCACATCCAAGGGGATGTGCCATGGTGTATGTTATTCGCTGATGACATAGTTCTGATTGATGAGACGAGGGCTGGTGTTAACGAGAAGCTGGAGGTCTGGAGACAAACCCTCGAGTCTAAGGGTTTCAAATTGAGCAGGTCTAAGATGGAGTATCTGGAGTGCAAGTTTAGCGCTGAGGCGAGTGAGGTAGGCGGGGACGTGAGGCTTGGATCTCAGGTCATCCCCCAGAGAGGTAGATTTAAGTAACTTGGGTCGGTGATTCAGGGGGACGGGGAGATCGACGAGGACGTCACCATCCGTATAGGGGCGGGCTGGACGAAGTGGAGGATTGCATCTGGAGTCTTGTGTGACAAGAAAGTGCCACCGAAACTTAAAGGTAAGTTTTATAGAGTTGTGGTTAGACCGGCCATGTTGTACGGGGCAGAGTGTTGGCCGGTTAAGAACTCCCATATTCAGAAGATGAAGGTAGCAGAGATGAGAATGCTTAGGTGGATGTGTGGGTACACTATGATAGATAGGATTAGGAATGTAGATATTTGGGAGAAGGTGGGCGTTGCGCCGGTGGACGATAAGATGCGGGAAGCGAGGCTAAGATGGTTCAGTCACGTGCGAAGAAGGATTCTTGATGCTCCGGTGAGGAGGTGTGAGCGGTTGGTGGTGGTGGGTTTGAGGAGAGGTAGAGGGCGGCCGAAGAAGTATTAGGGAGAGGTGATTAGGCAGGACATGGCGAGACTACAGATTTCCGAGGACGTTGCTCTTGATAGGAAGGTCTGGAGGTCAAGTATCAGGGTTGTAGGATAGGGGGTAGTAGAGCTTTTCATTCTTCAGTCCAGGGGTGGGGCGGGTTTTGGATAGGATTGACATTAGAGGGCTTGCGGTCTATGTTGAGCGTTCTCTTCCCTTAGATACTGGCTAATGGTATTGCTTGTCATTTATCTGATAGCTTTTATGTTTATGTTATTACTTTCATGTTTTTATGTTTATGCTATTACTTTCTATTGGAAGTTACTAATGTATTGCCTTTTCGTGTTTCCCGTCCTCCTGAGCCGAGAGTCTATTGGAAACAGTGTTTCTGCCCTTTCGGGATGGGGGTAAGGTCTGTGTACAGATTACCCTCCCCAAACCCCACTTTGTGGGACTTTACTGGGTAGTTGTTGTTGTATATTACCATGACATTTTTTTCTTCTAGACGCTTGTATTTCATTAGAAAAAAAAACTATATATTAAACAATAATGTTTTTATCCTGACCTTCTAATATCTAAAAGGCAGATAATTGTAACAATACATTTCTTATATGGTTTGGACTTGAGAGTTTAATGTAATTATGAAGACCAAAATGTTAAGTAGGAAAACTTATCCGATTGGAAGTTGTATGATATTCATCTCCACTTTTTTTTTTGCTTATTGGCAAATGGCAATCTCTCAATTTAGTCTGAATATCAAAATTTTCCCCGACTTCAGGGAAATGGATGTTTTAACCTTCTGAGTTTTATGAATGCGTCTAACACAGGGATAAGTCGACTATTATGTGTTTGTTTTAATGGTGGATGTATTACTTTAAATATAGATAAGTGGTATGTATTTTTACGTTATGTACACACTAATCCGAGTTAGTGATAAGATGCATACGTGTTTGAAAAATACATATTTTATATTTATTAATTTGATATATAAATATGAAGTGAAAACAAGTTTTTACTAACACTATACAACACATCAACCACACCACTGTGTACATTTTTTGGTAAATCTATTGGGACTTTGATCTTGTGATTTTAGGGGTTATTTGGGAAATGAGATAAGGGATAATAATCTCAGGATTAAATGCGAAATTATTTTATTTTGTATTTGGTTGAATTTTTGAATCATGGATTAGCAATTCCTGAATTAATTAATCTCATAAGTGGACATTATTTTATCCAATATTGAGGGTGGGATAATACTGAGATTAATTAATTTGGAGATAAACACTAAAATGACAAAGATACCCTTTTTGTAGGCTCTATCCCCAAAATCTTTTAAGACTAAAATTGGAAATAAAACCTTATCCCAACTAATCTAGTATCCACCGAACATATGTTTATATTATATCCCATTTTTAGTTCGATGTACCAAACATCTTTTAATAAAAACATATTCACTAAACAATTTCGTTATTATTTAGTCCTCATATTATAATCTCATTATTTCCGTACAAGGTAAGGGTAAGACCGCGTACACTCTATCCTTCCCAAATCCCTTTTTGTGGGATCACTGTATACGGTTGAAATCTGGGCTACCCGATTTTACTATTCTATCGAGACAGTAACGTTGCATCGAAGGTCAACTCGGGCCAAATCATGGAGCTGAGGTATTAAGTTCGAGATCGAAGTCTCTTTCGAGATCGAGGTCGGTATTAATAGAAGCCAAGGGAAACAGACTGCGAGTAATGTCGGGGATAGTTCAGTAACGGAAGAGCGACATATCCGTGATAAATCGAGGATCATAGCGCGAATCTCGGAACGGACCAAATCAGAAGTGGTTAATTAGCTAATTGTATGCTTTCCTTCTTTAATTAGAGTTATACCATAAGTAAAATTCCTCTACTATATAAGGAGGAGTTCTAATCATTTGTAGCAGATCATCATTCACAGAGAAAAGAACAATTCAATTCTCTTTCTTACTTGTCTTATTGTTCATCAGTTTATTCCATCTCTTACTGATCAGTTCGAGGGTATCTTGACTCGTGGTTGAAGCTTTATTTCGAATACAGTTTGGTTTATTTATAATTCAATTCTATCATTTACTTTCATATTTATCAATCAGTGTTGAGCGAAATCACGTATCCTTAAAACCACAATATAAATTTAATTGTTATCCAAATTTTAAGGTAAACAGTTTGGCGTCCACCGTGGGGCTAAGAATAATTGTGATTGTTCAATACTGATTTGGATAACACACACTACATTATGCTTGTTCTTGTCACAGGCTCAACACACCGCTATTGCACTGCTACAAAATCAACATCGAAAGCCGAGTGGGGTCGAAACAGAAGTCGCTCGCCGAACCGAGTCTGTACCAGAAAGATTGAATGCCAGTGAATCGGGGACTGACCTTGCAGTGATTAATATGCTCGAGGAGCTCACCAAACGAATTGAATCGGTAGAAAAAAAATTGAGGCAAATGATAAGAAAGTAGAATCGTACAACTCTTGGGTTGATCAGATACCGGAGGAACCGCCAATTTTGAAAGGGATGGATTTGAAGAAGTTTGTACAGAAGCCGTTTCCTCCAAGTGTGGATTCGAAGCCCATTCCAATGAAATTTCGTATGCCCAAAATCCCTAAGTACAATGGGACCATCGATCCCAACGAGCACATCACCTCCTATATATGCGCCATCAAAGGAAACAATTTGGAGGATGATGAGATCGAATTTGTTCTACTGAAATTTTTTGGAGAAACTCTATCAAAGGGAACAATGATTTGGTACCATAATCTACCACCAAATTCCATTGACTCATTCGCCATACTTGCGAATTCTTTCGTCAAGGCACATGCCGGGGCAATAAAGGCTCCGACGAGGAAATCAGACCTTTTCAAAGTAAAACAGAAGGATAACGAAATTCTTAGGGAATTCGTGTCTCGATTCCAAATTGGACCTTTACTCAGGGTTTGAATGAATGAAGTTCGATAGCGTCACGTCAACTGAAACAGAACTTGATTGAGTATCTAGCGGTAACCTGGGCCGATGTGCATAATCGGTACCAGTCAAAGATAAGAGTCGAGGATGATCAACAGGGAACTCCTTCCAGTTCCGTATATCCGAACAGGCCCGTAGGCAGAAACCAGTGAGACATCAATAGGGCACCTCGGTTGAACAGATACCGATATCAGCCGTACAATGTGGATCACAAAAACGGCAGCCCCGGACGCAATTCCATCCGAAATGATCGAAGGGGAGATCGAGGACAGAGTTCTCAAGGACTCATGAGCAAAAGTGGTTTTGATAAGCACGCCGATCCCATAGAGGCACCACGATTATCGGAGTACAACTTCAATATCGACGCATCAGGTATTGTGTCGGCAATTGGAATAATCAAAGATACTAGGTGGCCCAGACCCATACAAACTGATCCTTCCCAAAGAAATCCCAATCTAATGTGAAATTATCACGACACGCATGGCCACAGAACCGAAGATTGTAGACAACTGATGGAGGAGGTAGCACGTCTATTCAACGAGGGCCACCTTCGAGAGTTCTTGAGTGATCGAGCCAAAAATCCTTTTAGGTAAAGGGATGCCAACAGGAAAAACGAACAGGAAGAGCCACAACATGTGATCCATATGATCGTCGGTGGGGTTGATATTCCATAAGAGACCGTGTTCAAACGCACTAAAGTATCAATTACTAGGGAAAAACGGACCCGAGATTATGTGCCAGAAGGCACCGTATCATTCAACGATGAGGAAGCAGAAGGAATATCTCAACCCCACAATGAAGCTCTGGTAATTTCTATCTTTATGAATATAATTCAAGTTAAGCGTGTTTTGATCGATCAAGGTAGCTTGACAAATATCATTCTATCAAGGGTCGTAGAGCAGCTCGGCATGCAAGATCAAATCGTACCTGCAGCTCGAGTACTGAATGGTTACAACATGGCCAGTGAAATAACTAAAGGTGAAATTATTTTACTGGTGAACATAACTGGAACAATACAAGAAATCAAATTCCATGTAATCGAGGGCGACATGAGGTACAACGCCCTGCTCGGAAGGCCTTGGATCCACAACATGAGAGCAGTCCCTTCGACTCTCCACCAGATGTTGAAATTCCCAACGTCGGACGAGGTGAAAACGGTATATGGGGAGAAACATGCTGCAAATGAAATGTTCGCGGTCGATGAGGTGATACCAATATCAGCGTTTTCGACAACAAAGGGATCAGAGGTCAAAGGAAAATAGGAAGCAAAATAGCAACCACAACTACCAACCTCGACTCAATCGAAAAAGCAGGGAATGGAAAAGAGCACGACGACTAATGGATCCTTCATTATTCCTGAAGATTCCGACGCCACCAAATCAACAGTCAAAGAGTTGGAACAGGTTGTATTGATCGAGTACCTGCCCGAACGAAAGGTATATCTAGGTACGGGGTTAACCCCCGAAATCAGGAAGAAACTCATTAAATTTCTTATTGATAATATGGATTGTTTTTCTTGGTCCCACTAAGATATGACAGGGATCCCACCGGAGATAACAACACATCGATTGAGTCTGGACCCGAGGTTCAAACCGGTAAAACAACAAAGAAGGCCCTAGTCTGTGGTAAAACATGCGTTTATCAAGGACGAGGTAACTAAACTTCTCAAAATAGGATCCATTCGGGAAGTGAAATATCCCGAATGGTTAGCAAACGTAGTTGTAGTCCCTAAAAAGGGGAACAAACTTAGGATGTGCGTAGATTATAAAGATTTAAACAAAGCATGTCCTAAAGACTCTTTTCCTCTGCTGAATATCGATCGCATGATCGATGCCATAGCCGGCCACGAGACCCTTAGTTTTCAAAATGCCTACTCCGGGTATAATCAAATTCAAATAAACCCGGAGGATTAGGAAAAGACTTCATTCATCACTAAATATGGCACATATTGTTATAACATAATCCCTTTTGGACTAAAAAATGCTGGTGCTACTTACCAACGCCTAGTGAACAAAATGTTCAAAGAACAAATAGGTAAATCAATGGAGGTATGTATTGACGACATGCTAGTTAGTCCCTGCATGGAGAGGACCATTTAACACATTTGCAGGAAACCTTCAACATATCGAGAAAATACAATATGAAGCTCAACCCTGAGAAATGTGCCATCGGGGTCAGTTCGGGGAACTTCCTCGGCTTTATGGTGTCGAATCGGGGAATTAAAATCAACCCCGATAAAATCAAGGCGATCGAAGATATCACAGTCCTGGACAACATTAAGGCCGTACAAAGTTTGACAGGGCGAATAGCTGCCTTAGGCCAGTTCATCTCGAGGTCTTGAGATTGAAGCCACAAGTTCTTCTCGCTAGAAGAACAATTTTGCTTGGACCCCGGAATGCCAACATGCGTTGAAAGAATTGAAGCGGTACCTCTCGAACCCACCATTGCTTCATACTCCAAAAGCGGATGAACAACTCTACTTGTACTTAGCAATCGCAGAAGTTGCAGAAGTGGTGTCCTAGTTTGATAAGATCAAGGTACGTAATTTCCCATCTATTATGTAAGTCGAACTTTAGGCAAGGCCGTAATCCGATACCCACACTTAGAAAAATTGGCGCTTGCTCTAATAAGCGCCTCTAGGAAACTAAAACCGTATTTTCAATGTCACCTAATGTGTGCGATGACCACTTATCCTCTTCGTAATGTTTTGCATAAGCCCGAACTTTCGGGTAGATTGACCAATTGGGCCATCGAACTCAGTGGGTAAGATATCGAGTATCAACCCCGAACGACCATCAAGTCTCAAATCTTAGCAGACTTCGTGGCCGACTTCACGCCAGCCCTCGTATCCGGGATAGGCATCATTTTGAAGCCGCCCACAGTCAATACAATTAGGCAATATATCAAAACCTCTAAGTTGACTAACAATGGACCGAGTACGAAGCTATGATTGCAGGTCTCGAATTGGCTAAAAGCTTGGGAGAAGAGGTCATCGAGGCTAAATGCGACTCCTTGCTGGTGGTAAACCAAGTCAACAAAACCTTCGAGGTTCTAGAGGATCAAATGCAGAGGTACTTGGATAAACTGCAAGTAACTTTGCATTGATTTAAAGAGTGGACCTTACAGCATGTACCTCGAGAATAAAACAGTGAGGCTGATGCCCTTGCAAATTTAGGGTCATTGGTCGAAGATGACGAAATCAGTTTAGGGACCGTTGTACAACTTTCGAAGCCAGTGATCGAAGAATGCCATGCCAAAATAAACTCCACGAGCCTAACCTGTGATTGGACGAATAAATATATTGAGTACTTGAAAAATGGGAAACTCCCGTCGGACCCTAAGGAATCGAGAACTCTGCGAGTGAAAGCTGCATGATTCACTCTGGCCGAAGATGGAACTTTATACAGAAGGATGTTCTATGGACCATTGACATTGTGTTTGGGACCAGGAGACACCGACTACGTCCTACGAGAAATTCATGAGGGTACTTGTGAAAACCATCCCGGTGCCGAATCACTGGTTCATATAATCATCAAAGAAGGATATTATTGGGCCAATATGGAGAAAGACACTAAGGAATTCGTTCGAAAATGTGACAAGTGCCAAAGGCATGCGCCGATGATCCACCAGTCCGGAGAGCAACTTCATTCAGTCTTAGGCCCATAGTCGTTCATGAAATGGGGAATAGGCGCCATCGGCCCTCTGTCGTCGGCCCCAGGTAAAGCTAGATTCATTTTAATTATGACTGACTATTTCTCCAAATGGGTTGAAGCACAAGCGTTCAAAAAATTCAGAGAAAAAGAAGTTATAGACTTCATCTAGAATCACATCATATGCCGATTCGGGATACCCGCCAAAATTGTATGCGACAATGGAAAATAATTCATCGGCAGCAAAATAACAAAGTTTCTCGAAGATCAGAAAATAAAAAGGATCTTATCGACACCATACCATCCTAGTGGGAACGGACAGGCCGGATCGACATACAATACCATCATTCAGAATCTAAAGAAAATATTGAATGCCGCCAAGGGAAAATGGAGAGAAATTTGCCCGAAGTCCTTTGGGCATATTGAACAACATCAAAATCCAGTACAGGAGAAACACCATTTTCCTTAGTATATGGCACCGAAGCCCTGATCCTGGTCGAAGTCGGGGAACCAAACGCCAGGTTTCGACACACAAAGGAAGAGTCAAATCACGAGGCTATGAATACAAGCCTCGAGCTACTAGATGAAAAATGGGAAGCCGCCCTTGTACGAATCGGGGACTTAGTTCTGAGAAAAGTCACCCTCAACACTCGAGACCCAAACAAAGGGAAACTTGGCCCAAATTAGGAAGGACCATATCAGGTCCTCGACATCGTCAAAAAGGGATCCTACAAGCTTGGCACGATGAACGGCGAACAACTACCAAATAATTGGAAAATATCACTCCTCAAACAATATTATTTTTGAGGTATGACCTTCTCCTTTTTCATTTGCATTTTATACTAACTTATTTCAGGTGTTCGAGCGAGGGCATCGAAGTTCTCTCCAAGCATGAAGTCCTTAGGTCTTAAAGCATGCGTTGCACTGTTTTTCCCTTCGACCGGTTTTTATCCCATGGGTATTTCTGGCAAGGTCTTTATGAGGCAACCATTTGTTCGTGCTAAATTAGAGTATCTGAGGCTTCTTTACAATCAACCTCAAATACTGGGGGGCATCACCCTCGGGTGTTATATTTTCAAGGAAAATACTTCATGTCAACAGGGTCTCGATAGGAGAATTTTGTAAAGGACCAAACGGTCGTATGAACCGTGTCCATGTAGATTGCTCGAGCCCTATTGGAAAAACATGTACGCATGTATAAACTATTGAAAGAAGTATTTTTCCTTACCAGATGTCCCATGCCTTAATGAAATTTCTACTTTACAAGTTCCATACTTATAATATATTGTGGAAACTGGCTCAAGGGCCGATTACAACTAAAACTCGAACAATCAACCTCGTACTCGGGGACTATCGTCAAAATTGACATGTTCGAACTATTAAACTTCGAGACCATAAGACCTTAATAGGGCAGCCCCTCGATTTTATAGGACAAGGCCACCCTACTCGGGGACTAACACTTTGAACAAGCTCGAAGTATAATTGGGAAAATAAGCCCAAAAGGCAGACCCCAAGGCTACGACCAAACTAACGCGGCTCGAAGATGTCCGAATTCCGCAATGAAAACAGGCCTTCGGATTCCTTTATAAACCGGTAAAAAAGGCTACCCTCGGCAAAATAACCAAAGGGCTTCGATAATATTGGCCCTCGAAAAAATACAAACTTGTGCTAAGGCATAAAGAGCAAAGAGTTTCGATCATATTAGATCCCGAGAAAACCCAATGGATACAAACTTACTTCATGCAAAGGCATAAAAAATTCCTATAGTTTAAATTTTTTAGGCCGAAAAGGGAAAAAACCATTCTTCTGAGGCCATATCGGCCCGACTCAAGAGCCTAAGGGCCATTATATTTTTTGAGTTCGAGATTCCATCCTTACCCAATTAAAAACTAAGGATTTTACTATTTCGAGTTCGAGCAAGAGCTCACTCGACCACAAAGGCAATATCAGTTTAGCTTCGGCCAAGTTGCCTGAAATCCGAAGTCTCAAACGTATTTTTCACAAGGAGTAAAGTATATCAAAACTTTTACAAGGCACAAAGCAAATCAAAATTTTCACAAGTCAAAAATCGAGACGAAATTAAAAAAAGAAAGATTTTTATATATATGAACGAAAGTATATACAAAAGACCAACCAGGGTCCTACACACAAAAAAAAGAAGAAAAATACAAAGATCCTAGCTATTTTCAGGGGTGATTCCCTCCTCGAGGGAAGCTTCTTCCTCGGTCCCCTCATCATTATCGGACCCGCTCTTGCTGCCATCATCGTCATCATCATCACCATCATTGTCGTCGGAAGAAGCCAATGCTTTAGCTCCAGCTTCGTCCTCTTTGCCTTTTCTATCTCTTCGCTAAGATCGAAGCCTCGAGCATGGATTTCCTCGAGGATCTCCCTCCGAGATTGGCATTTAGAAAGTTCGGCAATCCAATATGCTCGAGTCTGAGCATTATCGGCAGCCTCCCTCACTTGGGCTTGAGTAGCCTCAGCATCGTCCCGGTAGATGGCCACCATCTTCTCAGCCTCGGCCTTAGCTTTTTCGGCCTCAGCTTGAACCTTTGCAAGTTCAATATTCTTGGCTTGAGCCAGGCACTTTTCCTTTGTACTTTGAAGTTGGGCGTCGATTGGCGATAACTGGTCCTGGGCATACTCTTTCTCAGAAGCAAGGCGGTCCATGCCTTCTTTCCACTTATAGGAGTCTGCCTTCACTCGGTCGACCTCCTCCCCAAACAACTCAATCCTCTCAATTTTTTGCTGCAGCTGTGATATTGAAGTGTTAGCCCCCGTTCCCGAATCAAGTCCATGATTTTTCAAAAGTGTCATTACCTACTCGTCCATCTCGGTTTGCTTCTTATGGGCTTTATCCAAATCAGCTCGGAGGTCTTTAATCTCCTCGTCTTTCTGCCCGCAGTGAAGCTTGAGAGCATTCCTCTCTTCTGAAAGCCTTTGGAGATCAGCCTCGTATTGGCTCAATTTAGCCCAGGACTTAGAGAAAGCCTGTATAAAAGAGGAAAGGAGTCAGATAGAAAAAGAAAAAACAAAGGAAAGCTACATCTACAAAGGAATTTAAACTTACTCGGATCAGGAGACGTTGGGCCTCTTCGAAGAGGTTGGATGCATCACTAAGATCGGAGGCATCCTCAACCCCGGTAAAGCAATCCCGAAAGGGATGCTCCCCACCAGGGACTCCACCTACTTCGGGAGTCCTTATAGCTTGAGCATCCTTTATAGCCTCTTCGGAAAAGCTAGGAAGGGATGGTGAGTGACCTACTGTCATTGCCCCAAGCGAGTCACTCGGGGCGCTCTGTTCAACTCGAGGGGTCTTGGGACCAACCCCTTCTGATATGCTCGCCGTTTGACGAGAAGCGGCCTCGACCTTTGATGATTCGGGGACTCTGCCCGAATCCTTCTTCAAAGTCTCCTCAGCATGAGGCGGTGCCTCTCCAGTCACCACTGATTCAGTGGCCTTGGAGGTCTCGATGGATTTTTCTCACTCAGGTCACGAGCATCGAGTCACCATCTTCATTTTCTTCTTCTTCCTCCCTTTATTCCCGAACTACATGGGCAGGGAGAGTAGCAGCGTCTGTCTTCGACTTCTACTTATGCATGGAAAGACATTAAATAAAGTAGAAAAATGGAAAGAAGCATGGAAATCGACAAACGAAATAACACTTATGCTTCAAGTTCCATTTCTCGGGAAATGGCATCTTCTCCTTCGGGATGAGATCTGAGGTCCTCACCCGAACAAATTGACCCATCCATCCTTGGTCTTTGTCCTCATCGATGCTTGAGAACAACACCTTGGTTTCCCGATGTTGTAATTTGGTCAACCCTTGAAATATACGAGGGTTGTATAACCTGATGAGGTGATCGAGGGTGAACGACAACCCCTCGGCTCTGCTTGTGAAGAATCGAAGCATGATCACTATGCGCCAAAACGAGGGATGTGTTTGGACTAAAGTCACCTGGTATTGACGACAAAAGTCAATGATGACAGGATTGAGAGGGCCCAACGTGAAAGGGTAAATGTAAACACTTAAGTACCCTTCCACGTGGGTAGTAATTCTCTCTTCAGAGGATGAGATCTTTACCAATTTGTCCCCTAGTTGTAATCTCTTTTGATATGCTCGAGATACCCCCACGGTTATCGAGCAGATATATCTCGACACGTGCTCACACTGACCAGGGACCGACAAAGGTTTCTCGGTCTTGAAATCGGACTTAAGGACACACACACCGGGAACACACTCCTCAGGGAGCAGATCCATCGGCATTTCATCGCCGGCCGACCGTAAAGAAAAAGAAGAAGCCTTTTCCTTTTGCGGAACCATTTTAGATATTTTCGCTATTGTATGAGTTGAAGAAAGAAGAAGATAGTAAGGTTTGGTGTTTGGAGATTGACGGTGAAATTTGAGAATTACTGGAAGAAAAGAATTTGAGAGAGGCAAAAGCTTAGAGAATTGGATGAAGGTAAAGTTTGATTCAATGGGGAGAAGGCCTATTTATGGATTTACGGTGACGGTTCAACAACACTAGTGGTCGACCACCAACTGACGCTCATTAACGGTTTGGGGAACTGAACCGACGGAACGTCTCGGTAACTTCCATCGCTTACGTCATAGAGATGGCATCATAATTTATCGAAGCCGAAAAGAATTGAGGGTATCAGTTCGTTTCTTGTCACTATACTCCAAGAAACGAGGGAATTATATGTATACGGTTGAAATTGGGGCTAGCCGATTTTACTTTTTTATCGAGACTGAAACGTTGCATCGAAGGTCAGCTCCGGCCAAATCATAGAGTTGAGGTATTGAGTTCGAGATCGAAGTCTCTCTGGAGATCGATGTCGGTATTAATTGAAGCCAAGGGAAACAAACTTCGAGTAATGTCGGGGATAGTTCAGTAACAGAAGAGCGAGATATCCGTGATTGATCGAGGATCATGGCACGAATCTCGGAACGGATCAAATCAGAAGCGGTTAATTAGCTAATTGTTTGATTTCTTTATGTAATTAGAGTTATACCATAAATAGAATTCCTCTACTATATAAGGAGGAATTCTAATCATTTGTAGCGGATCATTATTCACAGAGAAAAAAGCAATACAATTTTGTTTCTTACTTGTGTTATTCTTCATCATTTTATTCCATCTCTTACTGATCAGTTTGAGGGTATCTTGACTCGAGGCTGAAGCTTTATTTTGAATACTGTTTGATTTATTTATAATTCAATTCTATCATTTACTTTCATATTTATCAATCAATGTTGAGCGAAATCACGTATACTTAAAACCACAATATAAGTTTAATTGTTATCCAAATTTTGAAGTAAACAATTACACTGAGTTTATTATTGTTGTTGTTATTATTATAATATCATCATTATAATCCCAGTATAACTTGTTCCCAGCATAACAACCCTTTAAAATTGATGCAAATTTTAATAAAATATTATTCTTAAGCCTTAATATGGTGACAGGTGAGATTCCTTTTTTTATTTTTTTTAATACTTTAATTAACACGGTGACTGGTGAGATTCGATACAATACGTAATGGAGATGTAAGTGAGTTATCAGCTAAGGGAGTGTGAATTCATGTTTTACTTCTACGAAAAGGCTGAAACTATACTCCCGAAGCCATTAGCTGTAATAGAGAAAGAAAGATTCCCTCTTCCAGTTGGATCAAATTATACAAAAAAGAAAAAATTCCTTTCGTAAAGCTGTGAGCCTCCACATTGCAATTTGCAATTTAACTATCATTTGAAATTCATATTTTTAATCCAAAACGTTGTCCCTTTCCCAATGTCAGCAGCGAATATATGTTGTACTTGCAATAATGCTAAGTTTGGAAACTTACATTTTAAACTTCTCGTGTCATGTAAAGAAGATGGATTCTCCAACGAAAAATAAAAAGATAAAAGAAAGAAACGTTTTTTCCCATTTAATTACTTTAATTTAACTTAACTCTATAAAATTGACCTTGATAAAAATAGAAGGGAAGGATTTGCGATGTATATATAAAACTTTAATAGTTGAAGAGATCGACTAATAAAGAATGAAGCATAGTGTAGAAGAAGAAGAATTGACTAGCAGAAACAGACGTGGCAATAGTGAAAACTCACCATACTAAGTGCAAATTAGTGAAAGGTCAAATAGTTATTTAAAGTCGGAAAAGAAATGTGAGGAATATGTATGATAATTGGGTTAGTTGTGAAAAGGTAAAAAGAATTTCAACCAAAATTAGCTCCAATAAACTAAAGGGAAAGAAAGTGGGATCAGTATATGCCGACTTTTAACTAGCAGCCCAGCTTATACTATTTCTTACTTATATTAGGTCGTCTATAAGACATAAATTTAAAGGAAATGGTGCAATTTGGTTGGCTGGTGGAAGTGTATATTTAAAAACCTTAAATTCCTACATTTGGAAAAAAAAAAAGAAAAAAAAAAAGGAAATGTAAAGAGAAAGCTCAATGGGAACACTTTTAAACATGCATGTTGGTTTCATTTTGTCCTCATCATCATCACTTTTGAGTTTTGATTCATACCAAAAAAGTGCCAACTAGTTTGCCTCCAATCCCTTCATGTCACACCACTTGGGAATTACAACATCTTTTTAACATAGCAATGGCTCAAATGAATTCAATTGAACTTATTGTATTTTGTTCAAATTATGTATATATATGCAAATATAATCTTAAATATAATGTATACATATGTTAAAATCTTATTCACTCAAAACTCATATAGTTTCTAAATCCTGAATTCACCTATATTTTGACAATTAGCTCGCCCTTCCCTTCCCCGCAGAAAGAGATAAGACTAGAGAATAAATCATTTAATCATCTTTTGATCAGAAAAAAGAGAAAGAAAGACCGGTTACATAAAGACAAAACAGACAAAAAGATGCCAGCCTCCGTATGAAAAAATAAAAGCTAATAATTTGTAAAGTCAAGATCAACGAGAATATCTGTCTGAGTGAGCACAAAATGGGCATTTCCAGCCAATATTAGGAGTCAGAGTTCAAGACTCGGACAAAAACATCAGCCTAGCTAGCTTATTTGTGGTTTTACTTGTTTAAATTTGTATTAGATTTGACATATGTGTACAAGTATATCATATATTTTCTTATATCTACTTTTTCTCTTCATTTCATTACAATCGATATAATTTCTCCTACTCAAACATGTCTTGTAATTCTGGAGTACTCTTGCTTATATAAGTTGGTTGTTGGTTTGTTTGGGTGGATCGAGGAGAAGACTTCGGTTGAGTGAGGAAGAAGAAAAGTATAACTTTTGTTTGAATAAATAAAAGTGAAATAGAAGTCCAAATTAACATGTAGAAATGGTGATGAAGTGAACCTAGTCACAATTAATAGTAAAAAATAAAAAAAAAAGAAATCGACAATGGTACAAATAGTGACGAATGAATCTAGTCACATTTATCACAAGTTTTGGTGGGGTTTTGCCCATTTTCTGTTTGAGCAAAAATTAAAGAGGTTCCAAAGCTACTACCTCCACTCAGTGCTTTGCCTGCTATCACTACTACACTCATTTTCAGTTCCTTCATTTTATTCCATTTAATTATTACTTACTTTGTCATTTCAAGAATTTCAGGTGAGTGAAAGGAGTGGAAAAATACAAAAAACTCAAAAAGAAAAGGTAAAAAACTGAAAAGGAAAGGGCAAAAACAGCTGGAGTTGGATTGTCTCATAGTGCATTCTTGTCCTTATAGACGAATAGGGAATTGGCAATAGAGAGGATTTTGCTTTCCAAAAAAATGGGACCCACTTGGTTTGCCATTCATCACTTCTAAAGAACTTTTTGTATTTTTATGAATGGAAGCATAAAAGATGATGAGATGGTTTGAGAGGGAAGTTGAGAGTGGCATCTAACTAGTTGACGTTGACAAATGCTTGGGAGAAAACCCTTTCGCAAAAATTCGTCCTATTTATACATCATGTCCTTCTATAAATTATACTTTAAGAATAATCTTTTTAAATCATTTATATATAAAGACGGATCTCTTACGAGTAAATATAAATCTCTCACTTATACAAAAAATATAGGGTCATTAAAATTAAAAATAAATTCTTAAAAAGCCACAAAATCAATTTACCCGGCCCAAACCCTATTAAGGTAGATCAATTAGAATTGAGGACTAGATCACTTGGTAAGTTTTTTGCCTTTCACTGTTAGATCGAGCCTTCTGATGCTTATACGACATGAACTTTGTTTACGACGACCAATATTTTGTTTTGCATTAACTTTGAATCATCAAACTCTTTCTGATCAGATCTGATCTGATTTGATCAAATTTAGGGGCGTACGAAGGAAATTTTTATAAGCGATGTCAAAATTTATAGAAGAATGAGAATCTATAATTTTAAGTATATCATACCTGTAGAAAAGAAATAACCTTAGCCCATTGATTTTTTTTTTTTTTTTTTTTGAGTTTTAAGTTAAAAAGTCTTGAGTTCAATTATACTTAATCACAATTTTTAACCACAAGGGCTCTCCCAAATTTTTGTAAAAAATACGAGGTTCAAACCTCTAACCTCTTTTAGAGCATAATAAAGCACATAACCAACTCGCCAGGAAATAATATGTGTCAAGTGGTATTTTTTTCTACTTATTTATTTTCTCACATTATATATATATATATAGGTAAAGTCTCATCTTGTGTGTTGGCCGAAATTATAATAGTAACATTGAACCCTCGAATATGTTCAAAGATCTCGAAATGATCTTCCAGCTTGGGGGAGAATTCGCAAAATTCCGTTTCCATCGAGAATTGAATTGACCTTTCCCTTATTTCGACCGGAGAATCTAACAGATATATATATATATATATATATATATATATATATATATATATAGCAATTGGTATTTTTTCATAATTTTTTTATATTTTTATTAATTTACCCAGCATTTTATTTCCAATAAATAATTATAAAATTGCATTACAAATGATTTCAAAAAGCATTTCTTGATTTAATTTATTGGTTATGCTCCTACCGAGGCCAAATTAATCCATAAATAACCAATTTGGCACATTTTGATTATAATTGCAATCACTTTGCAATTATAGCCATTCATATAATTTTGTACTATTTTTACTATAAATTAGTCTTTTATATTTTTAAATACCAAATAATCAGAAAGAAGCAAGAATCAGAAACCCAAACCCTCATTCTCTCATTTTCCCTCCGCTGTCATCTCCTCCCAGTATCTCTCAAACTCTCTCCACCCAAACCCTTATCTCCTCTCACCGGCTACTTGCTCGCCTGTAACTATGGTGGTCTCACCACCATCCCAGCTCCCATGGCTCCCTCTTATGCCGGATTATTGCTGCCTTAAGGTCCTTGAAGGAACCAGAAGGCGGCTTACTCATCCCCCATGATTTACATGTCATTCTCAGGCCGTCCATGGCTATCTGAGTAAGATCCTCCCATCTCCGGCTAGAACCTATGGTTTCTTAGCCAACTCTCTCTCTCTCTCTCTCTCTCTTTGGATTCTCTCTCTGAAACCCTAATTTTAACACTGGATTTCATAGATCTGCAACAGATCTGAGTCTATCCGAGTTATCTTTACTGTTTTCTTAAAGATTTTTTCGATTTTTTCTGAAGCATCTCTTCATCTTCAAACTAGGGTTTCTTAACCCTTTTTCAAAAAACGATTCTTCTTCTGACTTTAGTGTTATTCTGTGATTTTCACTATGTTTAAACGATTTGTTTAAGTTTTTCCTTTATCTGATTTATTATGTTGAAAACCCTAAGTTTCTTGGTTTAATCTTTGGGTTCTGAATTCGTCTTTACAATTCGTTCATTCAACTTGTTTGATTCTCATGAATCTGCTTCGGTTAATCTGAGTATTTTGAGATTTCTACCCTATTATGTTCATTAGGGTTTCTGATTCTTGCTTCTTCCGCTTATATTACGTTTGTTCTACTAATTCCTCTAGTCATTACTGTTTTCTGGTTGAATCCCTAATTCTACGTGATTTGTACCACTGTGTCCATTAGGGTTTCTGATATTTTTCTTCTTCTTGCCTACTATGTGTTTATTCTGTATGTTCATAAAGTTTTGTGTTAACTCTACCCTTAATCAGCACTGTTCCTATTTGGATTCCTAATTTTCTGATTAACACATTTTACTGATTTCCTGTGATGATGTCTTTACTGTTTCCAACCTGTAAACTATTTTCTTACCTTATTATGTGATTGAATATTATTAGTTGGTTCCTACTTATTGTTTCCTTAATTAGACCTTTCTGTACCTAGCCTAATTACTTGCACTGATTGAAATTATTTCCTTATTTATGCTCCAGTCATACATAATCCATTTCCTTACTTGTTTCATGTCTTTTACCGTTTGAAATTAAGGGAGTAGTTATACTGATTGTTGCTTTAATTAGTTCTGATCTCCATAACTTACTGTCTAATTGTGTTTCTTACCTTATTTTACCTAGTTTCAAACTACTATATATGCTCTCTCACACTGAACTCACCACACACGAACACATTAGTTCAAAAACTCTCTCTCATACTCAAAGCTTTTCTACTCTCTTTCTTTCTTTGTTACTTACTACTATTCTGAATTAGCCGGCTGCAAGCCAAGGCTAATTATTCTGCTCTCCTATTCTTCACTTTGTGTTTACTATCTCTTTACTGGTATGTTCTGATTTCAATTCAAGTCCCAAAACCAACATGTTTCTTTTACTACTTAAGTTTATCATGTTTCTGATCTGTTTCTATCTATGGTTTTGTTATTCAACATGTAATTGACATGTCTACATCATTGTTCATCTAGCATATTATGTTATGTCCCACTCCCCCTTAGGATTAATATGCTTATGAATGTGTTTCCCCCCTGTAGTATGTCTCAATGTGACTCTTCTCTACCTTATGTTTACCTGGTTTCTAGTATGAACCTTTCTTTGCAAAGCAATTTGTATCCTAAGTTGTCTGATTCTGTGTTGATTCTGAAATTCATGTTGTGTTGATACCATTAGCTATCTCCTAATCCCCATAAACCTCCTACAAGAACTTATATACTCATGTATACTATGTGCTCTATGTGTCCCCAGTTCCCATCACCTCTGTATGAAGGACTGTGATTTGAATGTGCTAAATCTGTTTGTGTTGTGATTAGTCTATTGTTTGTTAATTGTCCTACTCTTGTCAAAACCTATTTTTTTACTAAACAACTCTCCTATTTTATAAAACTGTTTCAACTAAGTCTTTTTCAAACACTGTCTTTCCTATTAAAACCTTTTCAAAACTATGACAAGCACTCTCACTCTACTCTTAGGTCTTTAGGTTCTGCCCCTCCAATGTATGACTGCCTTGGGATTTCTGTGAGATCCCTCTGAACTCTGATGCACTGGGGCTGGCCCTTCCATACTACACTTACTCAATTATGGTTATGAAATTTGGGTATGAGCACTGCTCGGGATCCCTTGAGGTCCTTAGGGAACTCTGACACACTCGGATATGAGAAGGGGTATGAAACATTTGAGCACTTGAGGTTCTGGGAATCTGGGCTTGTTTTTCAGGCTCCCTATAGTTTAAGTTCTTCTTTTCCTTTATCTATTTATGTAATTTACTCAGTTGGTGTGTAATAATTATTTGTAAACAGATATTGGGGATGGCTAGTGAAGTGGGGAGGGTAGCCATATAGTTCTGTTAACATCATCGGGTAGAAATCATGTTTTAAGCTTTGCATTGTTTCTATCTGCATTAGAATCCATGTTTAAGGACCAGCATGTTCATTCAAACCATGCCAAGCATGCACTTGATACCATGTTCCTAGGATTTCATGTCTACTGTTTCAGCATCTCATCCATGCTTTATGTTTATTTCTTAGAAATCCTGCTCCTAGGACAATAAACAACTTTAAATATTATGCACAATCCCACGCCTAGGCAAGCCTTAGGTAATCAATCTCTTTGAAAGTTGGAACCCTGCTTGGTTGTGTTTACTGTTTAAAGACACAAGTTTTAAAATCAGTAGGCAAACTGATTAAGTCCTGCTTCTAGGTTTATAAGATTGGAACTGCATATCTTCTGTGTTTTGATATTCACTTAGACATCATGTTTTAGGATCCTGCTTAATAATACTGCCCTTGTTTGTGTTTGAGACGTGCTGCTTATGTGCAATATTTGTGGAGGTAAACCTGAGCCTCTTAATTGCTTCTTTCCTGTTTTATCTGTTCAAGCCCTATCTGTTCTTGCATGTCGCCTAGTATTTTCTCCATTCACTCTTAGGGGTCTGTCTAGAACTGCCTATAGGTAGAGGTCCTAAATTCCTCTAGGGCCATTATGAAGGGACGGGTAACAGCACGCATAGAGATCGTTAAACAACACTCGCTTTAATAACCGCTAAGGGGTGGGAAAGGGTAGATATGGATATGATGACCAGTGCGCTAATGCAACGTGTAGCCCTCTTCTGAGGAGGGATTACCGGGCATTGTACTGATGTGATCCTATAGGATAAACAACTTAGGACCCCTTATCCTTACATATGTGTGTTTAGATAATAACTCTTTCAAAACATCATATGTGTTCCTAGACTCTAAATCTTTTAATCTTTAGCACATATGTGTGTTTAGACTGCAAATCTTCTCAAAATCTTTATTTGTTTACCGATGTGTTTTTATTGCTTATGTGCTACCTGTTTTAAAATTCACAAATTTTGTTTGGACGGGAACCACAGTTGTGGACTTCGAGGGGTGCCTAACACCTTCCCCTTGAAGTAATTTCAAGTCCTTACCCTATCTTTGGTTATCCAATTTGTGTTTGTAAATGACCTTAGTAAGTGCCCTAACGCACCTTAAATCATTAGGTGGCGACTCTTCAATTCCTTATCTATTTTCCAAAAGGAAACGAGTTGTACCAATAATGTCGAATACCCTGACCGATCCGAAAGGGGAGGAAGGGAAGGGGGGGGGGGCGACAGCATGGCGACTCTGCTGGGGATTTATCTAGGCTTTTACCATTTCAAACTGCTTTGTGAACTTGTCTTTACTTTGTTAATACTTGCAACCTTTCCCTTTCCCCCTTTATGTGCCATTAATTGTTTATCTCTTTCAAGTATTTATTCCTTTCAGAATCAAAACTGACATGTTTCTTTTTGTTTTCCTTTGTAACTGCTTTTTCAATTATAACTGTCGTATTTACCGTTTTCATAACGTGCAAATACATGACAACATGCTTTTATTGATCATTTATTGTTGAATAAATCATGCTCAACATCATATTCTACTCGTGCCTATACAAATCCTATAGCAACGCTTGATGAGTGTTTGCGCCCTTCCATTTTATATCACCCATAAATTCGGAAAGGCTTATTTGCGGTAAAACTAGTCGATCAATGGTGTAGTCGACGGTTCCGTGCCTTTCCCTCTCAAGTTGTTCGCTTGAGGGTACCAGTCTAAAACCCCATAGAAACCTTACTCTGTTATATTGTGCATGCATCATGGTCAAACCTAGCCGGGTTAACGTGTCGTCCGCACGATAGCCCTTTAAGACAACCTTATCCAAAAGTCCACCGGGTTTCATAATCCCAACGGACGTAGTCACGTTTTGTGCATTTATTTGGATAACTAAATGCATGCATGCTAATCATAAATGTATAAATAGTCGAGTCTGGCGGGGGTAAGGGTCTAACCTATCTATTTTGCAGAAAATGAGGCATGAAGTCTCCAGGTTCGGCATGGTCCAAAGAATACCACCACTATTGCTGGATTGGTGGGAAGACCTCTCGCCCAGTTACAAAGACCATGTGAAGAGGTCCTCGGGAACTTGCCCTCTTTATTGGATATTCAACCAAACAACATGTTGATCGAAGCAGCCACTATGTTCTGGGACAGAGAAAGGTCTGTGTTCCATTTTGGCAACATAGAAATGACCCCCCTCTTGGAGGAGATAGGGGGATTTGCGGGATTACCTTGGGACACTCCAGGTTTGTTGGTGCCGGAGAAACGAGCAGCCAGGGGGTTCCTGAAAATGATGGGTTTGAAGAAGACCGATGGTTTAGAATGCCCGATAGAGTCCTACATGTCTTTTGACTATCTCTATGAACGATACAGCCATAGCAAATCCTATCGTATCCTCCACAACGAGTTCTCTGTTACTTCCTTGGATCACATTCACCGTAGGGTTTTTGTGTTCGTCGTTTGCTTCCTGGGTTTGATGGTGTTTCCAAGCAAAGGAGACCAGATTCACACTAGACTGGCTATGATAGCCAAAACCTTAATGGAAGGGATAGAAGGAAAACATATACCATTGTCCCCATGATCATAGCAGACATATACCGAGCCTTGGACCACTGCCAGAAAGGAGCCAAACACTTTGAGGGTTGCAATCTCCTACTACAGGTTTGGTTATTGGAGCATCTCCAGAGAGGCCAATATCGTCAGGAATTTTCACGAAGGGCGTGGAATGATCATATATCCTTCCACCACCCTAAGAGGATGACCTACATCCCTGATAGGTTTGCTCAACCAGAAAATGCTACAGAATGGGCACAGTTTTTTTTGATAGTTTGACCGAGGACCAGGTTCAATGGATGTTCTAATGGTTCCCTACCAGCGAATTCATCATCCGATCGGGGGACGCTCCGCACCTGGTGTTGATTGGTTTAAGGGGAATATATCCCTATGTTCGCATCGGGGTCATGAGACAGGCAGGTAGAAAGCAATTTATACCGCGAGTCTCCAAAATGAGTCATTACAGGGCAGATTTTCAGGACGACGATATCCCGTACAAATGTGAAGCTCAGCATATGTGGAATCTCAAGGTTATCGTAGAAAAAGACACCATCGAGCCCGACAGATACCACACAGGGCATGTATGCTTTTACCTATCATGGTTGGAAGATAGCATAGCAGGGCTAGTTGAGCCAGACATCAGCAGAAATAGGGTCATAGACGAAGCGACTGAGGCTCAGGTGAAATACAATAATCTGCGCAAAAGTCTTTGTGAGTCCGAGACCGAGCATCTAGAGAAACACAAGACTAATATGGAACTGATCGATGAGTGAAAGGAAAGGGCCATCAAATCTAGTGAAAGGTTGGCATATTTGGAGCATGGTCTGATGGAGCTAGAAGCAAAGACAAGAAAAAGGGTCGCCGACTGCCAGAATGCTGAGGGAAACGAAGGAGGGCATCTAGCAAGGGTATACCTGCTGTTGGGCATGCACAACTTGAGGAACCTGATTGACATAACCAAGAAGACCAAGCCCGGGGAAGGTTCTTCGGGGACTAAGTAGTCTAGGTTTCCTTTTCATTGCTTTTACCAATGTAATAAGGCCAAGTGCCATTAGTGACTTTATTTCCTGCTCATTATTTTAGTGTCGTTTTGGACTCGTCTATTTTACATTAATGAAATGAGGCATTGTATCTAAGTTCTCCAAAATCAACTTGTCGCTAGGCCTACCTCTGGAACAACGAGGCTCACAAATTAGGACACGCTTTTATTCCTGCACTATGTGTTTAAATACTGCAATATTTTCTCATGATTCTCACTGACTTGTCTACCTTTTATTTTTTGTTTTTGTTTCTCTTTTGATTATTCCCCTCCCCAAAGGTTGGTTCGTGCATTCTGGAATCATCATCATATCACACAAGATCCATGGATCCTCCACCTCTTCCTTCTCCTAGTCCACTTAAAGGCAAAGGCAAAGGCAAAATGGAAGCTTTGGGCAACATCAGACAAGAAAACACAATGCCAGTGGAACGAACAGAAGCTCTTGACAATCAAGGTACTCAGGTTCAGAATGATGCTATGTCATTACTCGAGCAAAGGTTGTTGAAACTCCAAGGAGAGCTTGAGCATGTCCGGAACTTAAATTTATCCTTCTCACTCAGTGTCCCAGATGCCATTCAAAATCACATACCTCCTCAGAACACCCCAAACAAACAGAACCCTCCCACAACTCATCATCATACAACTCCACCGAAAAACAAATTATCCCACCACAGCACCAGCACAACACTTGCCACGGTCCAAGAAATACCCCGCTAATTATCCCTGAACCACAATACTCCAGAAGTGACCACCTCTATGCTCAAACACCAGGTCATCAGAACAACCCTATATACATGGAGACTCTACCTCACTCCACCCAACACATTGCTTACACACCTGAATCCAGTGAGAAGGATATGCTCATTAAGAATTTGGCCGAGGAACTCAAGAAGCTGACTAGTCGAGTTCAGGGCGTTGAAGGAAGTAAGGGAGTCAAAGGGTTGAACTACGAAAATCTATGCATACAGCCCGATGTTGAACTACCGGAGGGTTAAAAACCTCCTAAGTTTGAAATGTTCGATGGTACGGGTGATCCCAGGGTCCATCTGAGGACCTATTATGATAAATTAGTTGGAGTAGGAAGAGACGAGAAGATTCACATGAAATTGCTCATGAGGAGCCTCACAAGAGATGCTTTATCTTGGTACATCAACCAAAATCCTAAGAAGTGTTCCGACTGGGTAAGTATCACATCAGACTTCATGGACTTGTTCAGGTTCAATATGGAGAATGCACCAGACGTGTTCTACATCCAGAACCTTAAAAAGAAGCCCACCAAAACTTTTCACGAGTATGCCGCTCGATGGAGATCTGAAGCAGCCAAGCTCAGGCCTGCCCTAGAGGAAGAATAAATGAACAAATTCTTCGTCCGGGCACAAGACCCGCAGTATTATGAGAGGTTAATGGTGATTGAAAACCACAAATTCTCTGACATCATCAAGCTGAGTGATAGAATTGAAGAAGGTATCAAGAGTGGAATGGTCACTAACATTGAGGCCCTACAGGCCACCAACAAAGCCTTGCAGTCTGGTGGTATGTCCAAGAAGAAATATGCAGGAACGGTAATGGTTGCACAGGGACCCAAATCCCCGTTGGTATATAGAACTTCCCCAGTCACCTATCAAGCAACCTCGCCCACCTATCAGTCAGCACCTTTGTCAACATATCAGCCATCTCCACCGCCTACATATCAGCCTACTTCCCCTAGATATTCCCAAGCAAAGGAAGTTTCTCCCAATGTTCGCAACAATCCGCTTCCAGACCATAGGGGTTTCAACATGATAGAGATAAAAGAAGATTGGGACCTAGAGGGGTCGATCAGGTTAATCATAGAAGGTGATGACCCAAAGAAGCCAGCAGTCACCCTTAATCCCATCATAGTCCATATTCAGCCATCCGAAGACGTCGAGGTAACTGCGTCACTCCCATTCAAGTTTGAAACGGCACCACCTGCAAACACACATTTGCCGTTCGAGGTTGAAGTTAGGCCGCCTGCTAAGGCACCCATTCCATTTGAAGTGAAAGTAGTTGCACCAATCACAGTGACAGTGTCAACCACGCCACATTTCAACGACAAGGATGTACCTTGGGATTACACGAGTGAAGCAAGAAGGAAAGGTAAAGTCAAGATAGAAGAATTTGGTGCTGCACAGGAGATGACAAGGACTGACAAGGTCTATACACCTGAACACTTGGAAGAGTCTAGCAAGAATGCTTCTAACAGGTCACCCGTCATTGAGACAGGCCTTGATGATCTTTGGAGGAAGGTGCAGGCCAGGGAATACTCAATCATCGATCAGCTAAACAAAACTCCAGCCCAAATATCCATTATGTCATTGTTGCATAATTCAGAGACACACAGGAATGCTTTGCTGAAAGTGCTGAACGAAGCATATGTACTAAATAACATAACTAGTGGAGAAATGGCCAATATGGTAGGTCAAGTACTGGAGAATCACAAGATCACTTTCCACGAGGACGAGCTGCCGCCTGAAGGGCTAAGTCATAACAAAGCACTACACATCACTGTGCAATGTGAGGACTACTTCATCACCAGGATTCTGATCGAGGTGGATCCAGCCTCAACATCTGTCCGTTGACAACACTCAACAAACTGGGCAAGGGACTGCACGAGATCAAACAAGGATCTATGAATATAAAGTCTTTCGACAGTTCTCAGAGGTCTACCATCGGCGAAATCAGTCTTTGTCTGCAGATGGGACCTAAATGGTTCAGAATTGAATTTCAGGTGATAGACATATCGGCATCCTACAATATGTTGTTGGGACGCCCATGGATACATGCCGTCGAGGCTGTAGCATCAACATTGCATCAGGTGGTAAAATTTGAATGGAACCACCAGGAAGAGATCATCCATGGAGACGGAAGCAATCCTATCTATGGTCGCCAGACCATCCCGGTGATTGAGGGTAGAAGAAGACTGGGTGGAGAGACCTACCACCACATTGAACGGGTCAATGCAGTGGATAAAGACAAATGGTGGGACAGTAAGATCGAAAGCATACTGAACTGGAGTGGATACGAGCCTGGTAGATAACTCGGGAAAAATCTTTAGGGGATTTCCAAACCAATACAGTTGAAGCACCATGGCACCACTTTTGGGATGGACTAAAAATACACATGGCAAGCGTACGATAACTGGTCGCCACCATGGCGTGGTCCCTACTATCCATTGGAACATCCTATACCACATTTGGAGCATACTTTCCAGCAAGCTGATATCATATGAGGGTCAAAAGAAGAAGAAACTCTAGCAGCTTTGAAGGATCTATTCCTGGAAGATGGTGACATGGACTGTTGTGTTATTGTTGAGGAGAAGGAGGAGGAAGGCCCTACCATCCAAACTATGAGCAAGGTATCGTTTCTCAAGAATTGAATTGTCAAACCATCCAGGGCCCGACGATTACCTGGGTAGCAAGGCTGAACAATCATTGTTTATATCATTTTTGCTAATGATTTCCTTTTCGCCTTTTCCATTTTTTGCATTTTTCACTAAAATCTCCAATGTTCCAAAAACATTCGAAAATCATTTTTATGTTTCAACGAATCTGTATTCATTTACTATCATTTTCTCCCATTATTTTATCTTACAACATTACTATTTCCTGTCTTGATTAACCAATGACTGTGACATGCAATGAGACAACGCAACAAAAGGACAGTGGTTCAGAAGAAGAAGATACCATACATAATGGAATTATCAAAGAAGTTGAGGATTTTGAAAATAGACCTAAGTCCAACCTGGACGAAACCGAGACAGTCAACCTGGGAAATTCAGAAACTGTCAAAGAAACTCGCTTCAGCATTCATCTATCACCGTTAGAGAAAGTGGAATACACACAATTCTTGAAAGAGTATGAAGACATATTTGCATGGTCGTACGATGACATGACTGGTCTAAGTACATCCATTGTGGCTCACAAGTTACCAACCAATCCAATGTGCCCGCCGGTAAAGCAGAAGCTCAGAAAATTCAAGCCTGATATGAGTCTGAAAATCAAGGAGGAAGTTACCAAGAAAATCAACGCCAAGGTTCTCATGGTAGTTGAATATTCGACATGGTTAGCCAACATCGTGCCAGTACCCAAGAAAGATGGAAAGGTCAGAGTTTATGTCGACTACCGGGATCTCAACCAAGCCAGTCCGAAGGATGATTTTCCTCTCTCGAACATACACATCTTGATTGATAATTACGAAACATGAACTTCAATCGTTCGTGGATTGTTTTGCTGTTTACCACCAAATTTGGATGGACGAGGAAGACACTGAGAAAACGGCTTTCAATGCGCCGTGGGGAGTTTATTGTTATAAGATGATGTCGTTATGCCTAAAGAATGTTGGGCCACCTATATGAGAGCTATGACCAATATATTCCATGATATGATACATAAAGAAATTGAGGTGTATGTGGATGACTTCATCATCAAGTCCAAGAGAGCCACTGACCATACAACATATTTGAGAAAATTCTTCGACAGGCTGCGAAAGTACAACTTGAAGTTAAACCACGCAAAGTGTGCGTTCGGAGTTCCTGCTGGGAAATTGCTTGGGTTCATCATCAGCCGCCGAGGAATAGAACTGGATCCATCAAAGGTCAAAGCCATCCAAGAATTTCCACCGCCAAAGAACAAGAAAGACGTGATGAGTTTCCTGGGATGCCTTAACTACATCAGCCGATTCATAGCCCAGTCCACGGTTATATGTGAACCAATCTTCAAGATGCTGAAGAAAGATGTTGCGACCGAATGGACCGATGATTGTCAGAAAGCTTTCGACAGAATCAAGGAATACTTGTCAACATCACCAGTCTTGGTCCCGCCAGAGCCAGGTAGACCTTTGCTACTCTACCTTGCGGTATTAGATGGAGCTTTTGGCCGCGTTCTAGGGCAGCACGACGAGACAGGAAGAAAGGAACATGCTATTTATTATCTGAGTAAGAAGTTCGCTCCATATGAGGCACGGTATTCTCTACTGGAACGTACCTAATGTGCTCTAACCTGGGTAGCCCAGAAGCTGAGGCATTACTTCTGTGCCTACACAACGTATCTTATATCAAGGATGGATACCTTGAAACATATCTTTCAGAAGCCCATGCCCACTGGCAAACTGGCCAAATGGCAAATCCTGCTGAGTAAGTTCGACATTGTCTATGTCACTCAGAAAGCGGTCAAGGGGAAAGCACTGACAGATCATCTTGCCGAGAATCCCGTGGGAGGAGAATACGAATCCCTGAAAATGTATTTTCCCGATGAAGAAGTGTCATTCATAGGGGAAGACATTGCAGAATCCTATGACGGGTGGAGAATGTTCTTCGACGGAGCAGCCAATTTCAAAGGAGTCGGCATTGGATCTGTCCTAATATCAAAATCAGTTCACCACTACCCGCTATCTGCCAAACTCAGATTTCCCTGTACCAACAATATAGCAGAATATGAGGCCTGCATCTTAGGGCTCAATATGGCCATTGACATGAATATCCAGGAGTTACTAGTAATTGGTGACTCAGATCTGCTAATACACCAAGTACAAGGAGAATGGGCTACCAAGAATTCCAAGATATTTCCATATTTGCACCATGTGCAGGAATTGAGGAAAAGGTTCACAAAGACAAATTTCGGCACGTCCCCAGAATTCATAACGAGTTTGCCGATGCATTGGCCACTCTATCATCCATGATACAACACCCAGATACTAACTTCATTGATCCTATTCCAGTAAATATCCATAGCCAACCGGCATACTGTGCCCACATTGAAGAAAAAGTAGACGAAAGACCATGGTTCCACGACATAAGGGAATAAATATCAAAGGGAGAGTAGCCGGAGCCTGCAAATCACACTCAGAAACGCACGCTCCGGAGATTGTCCAACAATTTCTTTCTCAGTGGAGGAAACCTATACAGAAGGACTCCTGACTTGGGATTATTAAGATGTGTCGATGCAAAGGAAGCCTCCAGACTGCTTGAAGAGATACATGATGGGACCTGTGGCCCACACGTGAATGGTTTTGTCTTAGCAAAGGAAATACTCAAAGCCGGTTACTTCTGGATGAACATGGAAACAGACTGCATCTAATATTTCCAGAAATGCTATCGATGCCAGGAACATGCAGATATGATAAAGGTACCCCCAAATGAGCTAAATGCAACAAGCTCGCCTTGGCCGTTCGTCGCCTGGGGAATGGACGTTATTGGACCGATAGAGCCTACCGCCTTAAATGGACACATGTTCATCCTAGTAGGTATTTATTACTTCACCAAATGGGTCGAAGCGGCATCATACAAAGCAGTGACTAAGAAAGTCCTGGCAGACTTTGTCCGTGACAGTATCATTTGTCGGTTCGGGGTTCCGAAGTCAATCATCACCGACAACGGTGTTTAACCAAAGAATTAGACCCTTTGACTAAAGCTTATTTTTAAGATGAATACGGCTTACTGATAATCAACGTAATGGAGAAAAATGAATAATAGACAATATTACAGAAATATAGAAAATCGAAGTTAATTGTATTCGAGAATCAGATGCCTTTACAAGCTGTATTCCCCTCCCTTATATAGGAGATTCTTATAACGTACGAATCTTGATATGGTTATTCATTAATGACTAATTATGACATTAATGAGGCGTTACAAAGGATAACAGTAATTGGAGTTCGTTACATAACGTTCGAGTAATCAATTGTGGGTCTTTGAATCTGCCCGTAGCTTTGTCTAGATTCATTCTGACCGTGCCTCTCTCCCGTTTTGATCAAGTTGAGTTTCTCGTGGCTGATAAGTTCGTGGTTACTGAACCGTGCCTCTTTGTACCGTACCTCTTCAAAGAATCNTGGCTTACGTGTGAAACTCTTTTTTACCAATACAGATAGTCCCCCCACTTACCATATATTTAACGATTAATATTTGGTAAGTGGATATTCATTTATGGTGGGAATATTTTGCCGCCGCTTTTCCTTGAATCATTGTATCCTTCTCTGCACCATAGGCGTCGTTTGTCACTTCCTTTTCGGATTGGCTCTACATTTACTCAGCACCTTTTAGGGCTTTTTGTGACTGTGACTGTCCCGAAATGACATCTTTAATTATGACTANGAAACACTTTTCTAACTTTGTCTTTTGTAAAGAACTTTCTTCTTTGCCTTTGTAAACATGTATTCTTCAAACCAACCTCAAAGAGTAATATATATTGAAAGCTTAACGCCATCTTCTGCTCCGACTAGGAGTCGGAGGGGTAGTAGACTTAGAAGTCTAGGATCCACTCCTTCGAGGGGATCCTCTTCTTCAGATAGTTCCTCCTCCTTCCACTAGATCTCCAGTTTCTCCGAGGTTTAGGGTTTCTCGGTCTTTGTCTAGAGGTAGAAGCGAACGCCTTCGTGAACCTAAAGTCGATGAAATTGTCCCTGCTGAGTTTGTTTTTGCTAGGGATAGTCAAGTTCTTGTAGATCAATCTTCTTCTCTTGATAGTGTCGAAAGATATCCAACCCTTATAACTGAGGGTCAGATTTCCCTTGTTCGTAGGGAGTGCTTTTGAAGGTCTGACTTTCCTGTCTATATTCCGAATAGTAATCAAAGAATAAAGTCTTACAAGACGGGATATTCTTTTGTTTATACGTATCCTTTCACTTTAGGGTTTATATCTCCCATTGACCCAGTTATAATTGAATTTTGCCATTTTTTCAATATCTGCTTAGGACAAGTTGGCCCGCTTGTGTGGTGAGTTGTCGCATGTCTTAGGGGTTTGGCTTCTTTAGCCTCGGTTCCTTTTACCTTCAACCATCCTATTCATCTCTACTCTCCTACCTTATTTTGTGAAGGGGTTTTCACTCTGACTGCTAGGAGCAAAAGAGTGCTGGTAACCCCTGGAGATGATAAAGATAAGGGTTGGTACCTCCAGTATGTTGTTGTATCCACTGTTGTTTTAGTGGGTGAAGAAAATCTTCCCTTCCCTGAGAAGTGGAATCGCGCACGTGAGTATGCTTTAGATCATATTTACTTTTTCTTGTTTTGACTTGAGATGTTTTATTAACACCATATCTATCTTTTCTTCTCTCAGCAATCATGAATACTGTTGAGAATGTCTCCGGTATTCGTGATTGGGTAGAAAAATTGTTGTCTGTTGCTCCTTCAGAAGAGATATCTTAGAAGTACCTCGCTGTGAGGTATGGTTGGCAAGTAAAGACCCACGGTAAGTGAAGCTCTTGTTCTTGCTTCTTTCCTTACTCGAGTCTCTTTTTTTGTCTTTTAACTTTTTCCCTTTTAATAGGGTTTTCTGCTCGTTGGGTGTCTGCTTCATCTATCCCGAAGATGTCCTTGGCTCAGGCCCAGGAAATTATTGTTGGTTTATCTTCCTCTCGAGGAAGATTAGTGAGTATCGTTCCATAGAAGAAGAAGAGGGTGCTTTAGTGCATAGGCCACGGAGAAGGCAAATAGTTTTAGATGATGAGCTTACAGCCTTAACCTTGCCTTCCGTGTCTGTGATTGAGCCCTCTGTCCTTGATGATGTTTCACATTCCCCTATTCATGTGGGTGTTGATCTTGCTCTTGACGACGTCCCTTTGGCTGTTGTCTTTCCTGCTTCTTTGAGAGAAGTTGTTTCGTATGTTCCTTTGGCTATTTTGAACATTTGTTGTTGCTTTGCCCATAACTTCTTCAAGTCTTCTACTCTCTGTGCCTGCTGCTTTTCCCGTGGCTTCTCCAGCTCCTCAACCTTCCATGCATGTTGTTGTTCTATCTCTGCCTGCTTCCATGCCTTCCGTTAGGGAAGTAGGGTCTTCCGTCAGAGAGATGCGGCAGGTGGTAATAGAGGTTCCAGCTGAGGGAATTCTTTTCAAGAAGACGGGAGAGCCCGAAGTGTGGCTTAAGGCTTTGATAATTCCCTTTGAGAAAGTAAAGCTAGCCAGCCACGGGGCTCTTACATGGCCCAATGAGGTCATGCATACTTCTTTGAAGGTATGATGCAATTTATCCTCTTTCACTCTCGTATATGAAATTTACGATATCTTACTGGTTTATTTCTTGTAGATTAAACTTAGAGGCATGGAGCTTATGAAGAGGATTTCAAACACGGACCAAGAGACAAAAGAGTTGCAGGCCGATGTTGATAATTGGAGAGAACAGTATGATAGCCTAAGGATTGACATGGATGCTTTAGAAGAGCAAAGGAGTACCTTGAAGCGAAAGATAAGACTCATGGAAGCAGAACTGGCAGTAGAGAGGGCTTCTTGCAGTCAGGCTGATAAAGATAAGAGAGTTCTAGAGTCTTCGTTCGCGGAGCAGCTGTCCCGTGCCTCAGAGGAGATTAGAGTCTTGAAGAACTTGTTGGGGCAGAAGGAGTAATACTTAGGCGAGCTCATGCAATCTCTCACTCGTACTAAAGAAGACCTTCGTAGGGCTTTAGAGAAAGTTCAAACTTTAGAGGAGTCGATTGTTCCATTAAGGGCCGCCCATGAAGCTGCGGAAGCGGAGAAGGACGGATTGAGAGCCGAGCTTCAAGTACGGGCAAAGGATTATGAAGATTTGGAAGAGTTGGCTATTGTCGATGTGAGTTGGGCGTATATGAATTATCGCCTTGACACATAGATGGAAATGAGTCAAGAGGGCTTTGACCTTAGTGCTGAAATAGCCAAGACTAAGGAAGCCATGGAGAAGGCTCAACAAGGTCATAACCTCTCTTCACCTGATGGTGGGATTCCAACCGCTCATGCCTCTTCATCCCCAGTTGCTCCCGCTCCTTCCGCCACTGAAGTCAACCCCTCTCTTGAAAAGATTTAGTTGGTTTATCCCTTCTTCTTTTTTCTTTGTATCAATTGGTGGTTACACCCAGCCCCATCGAGGGTAAATTTGGATTTCCTTAAAATCCCCAAATGACAACATAGGGGAACCACAATGTATATATAAAAATTTTATACGGCTAAGTATAAGTTAATACTTAGTTTTAGCCATTTTAATATATAAATTTTAGTTCGACTTTTGTTGAGTTTCTGTTTCACTCTTTAAGTCTTTTGCATGCTTCATTTTTCGAGGTTNTAGGCATAGTTTATGGAAGAGGGCCCTTTATAATTGACATGAAGAAGACGTCTCAACTTCATGATAATGCAATAGAGTGATAGGAATTTTACACATGTTTAAGAATGTTTCCAAGGAAAGTTTTTCTTGTTTGAACTTCCATGACATTTTACATGTGTTTGATTATCGTCTAAAACTCATGCTTGCAACTGTTTTTGTTTAACAGATTTGATATGCTCTTGTATTTCTTAATTTTTTTTCATAGGTAACAGTTTTTCGATATTATTACAAGGAAACAACTGTTTTTTATTAGTAACAGTTTTTATAAAGATTGGGGTTTTTACCCGCAACTGTTTTGGAAACAGTTTTCTAATAAGTACGAGGAAAATATTTTCTTATTCGTAACCGTTTTTATTTGATAACAGTTTTTTGAACAAATACAAGGATTTAGATATTTTCATCCATAATTGTTTTATTTGAGAACAATTTTTTTTTTTGAATGAGTACATTGATGATGATCTTTTACCCCTAACTGTTTTTGTTACAGCAGCTTTGAATAAGTATAAAGATGTACATTTCTTTCTCGTGACCAATATTTTGCTTTTCAACCTGAATATGTTCGAAGGTTTTTGCTTTTGAATTAGGCTTTGTATTTGGATGGCTCTTTTCATTTTTTTCGATTCTGCTCGTGTCACTTGTCTTGTTGGGTAGATGGGTCTTCAGGCTCGAGATTTTGACTTTCTGATAGTCTTATTTCCTTCGTCTTAGCCTTCCATATTGTATAGTCCCCCAAGTGTTTGAGCTTTGAAGAATGAAATCTCGAGCACTTGATTATTCTTTCCTTGTGGTCCTTTTCCTAAAAAGGAAAAACATTCTGTACTCGAAGGTATATAGTTGTTTAGATGATGACTGCTTAACCCTTTTAAAACCTCCATCAGAAAGTGTAACCCTAGATAAGGAATTGTGTTATTTCCTCGCTTCTTTGCAGGTCTAACATCATCATCTGGTGGTGGGTTAGCTTTGTGCCTATCATCTAAAAAAGTTAGTAAAATTTTTAAATGTTCAAAATAAAATTGAACGTGTGACACCTGACGGGGGTATTCTTTTCTTTTAGAAGTAATACTTCTTTAGATGGATGGCGTTCCAGCTTGTTGGTAGAATTCTGCCGTCCATAGCTTCCAACTCATAGGCGCCTTTCCCAGCTATGCCTCGGATTTTGTAAGGTCCTTCCCAGTTTGGATTTAGCTTTCCTGCACCTGCTTCTTTCGTTGATTGAAAGACTTTTTTGAGGACGAAGTCCCCAATCTTAAAGTACCTGAGATGAGCTTTACGGTTGCAATAACGCTCTATAATTTGTTTTTGAGCTGCCATCCGTATCAATGCTTCTTCTCTCCGTGGTTCGAGCAGATCCAGGTTGGTCCTTAATTCGTCGTCGTTTTCACGCTTCATGGATGTTGAGAACCTTATGCTTGGTTCGCCAATCTCCACAGGTATTAAGGCTTCTGAGCCATAAACAAGTGCGGACGGAGTTTCTCCCGTGGCTATTTTTGAAGTTGTTCTGTNCTTTATCTAGCTGCTTCTTTAGATTGTTAATGATGACCTTATTCGTTGACTCAGCTTGACCATTAGCCACGGGGTGGTACGGCGTTGAAGTGATCCGCTTGATTTTCCAACTTTCGAAGAATTCTGTAATTTGCGAGCCTATGAATTGTGGGCCATTATCACACACGATTTCCTTTGGTATTCCAAAGCGGCATATTATGTTTCGCCATAATAAGCTTTTAACTTCCTTTTCTCTCACTTGTTTGAACGCTTCTGCCTCTACCCATTTTGTAAAATAGTCGGTTAGCATGAGTTAAAACCGTGCCTGTCCTTTAGCTGTGGGAAGAGGTCCCACTATATCCATACCCCACTTTATGAAAGGCCATGGGGATATTATTATATATAGCAATTCCACTGGTCGATGCATGTTATTGGCAAACCTTTGGCATCTGTCACATTTGGATACGAAGTTCTCGGCTTCTTCTTCCATCTTAGGCCAATAGTATCCAGCTCTGATTAGTGTTTTCACTAAGGATCTCGCCCCTGAGTGATTTCCACAGTGTCCTTCGTGGACTTCTTTCATCATAAATTCCGTTTGTTTAGGTCCGAGGCATTTAGCTAGGGGTCCTCCGAACATCTTGCGATAAAGTGAGTTACAAATAAGGCAGTACCGTGCAGCTTTGTGGCGAAGTGCTTGAGTTGCTTTCCTGTATTTAGGTACGGTGCCATTCTGCAAAAAATTAAGAATTTCGTTTCTCCAGCCCCAGGTTAGGTCGTTGAAAGTTACCTCATTCCTGTCCTGGTCTATTATTGAATGAAATAGTTGGACGACAATTGTATTGTCTTTGTTCGTTAGTTCTGTGACTGCNGTGCGAGTTCAAGCCCTGCAATAACAACTTTGTACTCTGCTTCATTGTTAGTTATAGGATAACACTCCATAGCTTGCTGTTTCTTTTCACCCGTGGGTTATATCAAGACTATGCCTAAGCCAACGCCTTTTATATTTGAATAACCATCGGTGAACAAGGTTCATAGGACTGGATTAACACCGTTAAAAAGTTTTAACTCTTTTTCTACTTCAGATACAACGCTATTACTAAAATCAGCAACAAAATCAGCTAGTATTTGAGACTTAATTGCAGTCCTAGGCTGATAGATTATTTCATGCTCACTTAATTCTATAGCCCACTTGGCTAATCTTCCTGAAAATTCCTGTTTATGTAGAATATTTCTTAAAGGATATGAGGTCACAACGGTGATTGGGTGGCATTGAAAATAGGGTTGTAATTTTCTAGATGCCATTATTAAAGCTATGGCTAACTTTTCCAAATGTGGATATCTAGTCTCAGCATCTAGCAAAGTTTTACTTACATAATAGACAAGTGATTGTTTACCTTTTTCTTCTCTTACCAATACTGCACTTACATCAATTTCCGAGACAGCCAGGTAGATGTACAATCTTTCCCCTTCTTTTGGCTTTGAAAGTAGTGGTGGTTTCGATAGATAAATCTTCAGATTCTTTAGGGCTTGCTGACATTCTTCAGTCAATTCGAACTGATTCTGCTTTTTGAGAACTGAGAAGAATTTAAAAAAAAATTCGGAAGATTTAGAAATAAACCTAACCAAAGCTGCTATTCTCCCTGTCAGTCTTTGAACTTCCTTTTAATTTGTTAAAATATCAGGTATTTTCTCTATAGCTTTAATTTGAGCGGGATTTACCTCTATTCCTCTGTTTGATACAAGGAAACCCAAAAATTTACCTGATTGCACTCCAATAGCGTATTTCTCTGGATTTTACTTCATATTATACCTGCGTAAAATATCAAAAGCAGTTGAGAGATGCTGGAAATGGTCTTGTGCTTGTGTTGATTTTAACAACATATCATCAATATAGACTTCCATCGTCTTTCCAAGATTTTCTTGGAATATTTTAGTCACTAACCTTTGATAGGTGGCTCCAGTGTTTTTTAAGCCAAAAGGCATAACTTTATAACAGTAAGTCCCTCAGTTTGTAATGAAGGAAGTTTTTTCCTCATCTGAGGGATTCATTTTAATCTACTTATAACCAGAATATGCATCTAAGAAGCTCAACAATCATGACCTGTTGTGGCATCAATCATTTGATCTATATGTGGCAATGAGAATGAATCTGTGGGGCATGGTTTATTTAAGTCAGTATAATCTACGCATACTCTCCATTTGCCATTCTTTTTAGGTACTACCACGGTGTTTGCTAACCAGTTAGGGTACGTTACCTCTCATATCGAACCAATCTTCAAGAGTTTATGTACCTCTTCCTCGATCACTTGGTTCTTGAATGGTCTTTGCTTTCTTTTCTTCTTCTTAACATGTATGAAGGATAGATCTTCATTTAGTTTATGAGTCATCACTTCTGGTGGGATGCCTGTCATATCTGAGTGGGACCACGTAAAGCAGTTTGCGTTAGCCTTTAAATAATCAATTAACTCACCTCTTCGAGTGGGGCCTAGCCTCGTGCCTATATACACTTTCTGCTCAGGCTTTTGTTCAGATAATGGAATAGTTACGAGCTCCTCCGTAGTTGTATTGATGTGCTCATCTTCCTCCGGTTCACGAATGACGTCCGGTCTGGAATTTGTATCTGTGTGGTATAGTATACCTTCCGTGGTAACTTGATTTTCCTTTTCATAAGTACTTTTTTCGTACGTGTTTCAGCAATAATACCTTCCGTACCTATTTGGGTAGTAATTTCTTCCATGCCTGTTTGGGTTGTGTTACCTGCTTGGGAGATCCCTTATCTCGTAATTCTTCCACCTCTATTTTCTTGTTGTAGTGTACCACAGAGTTTATATTTCTTGCGGTCTGCTGATCTCCTTTGATTTGTTGAATCCCCCATTTAGAGGGGAATTTAATTACCTGATGCAACGTGGAGGGTATCGCTTTCATGTCGTGGATCCATGGCCTTCCAATGATCACGTTATAAGCCATGTCAGTATCGATGACTTGAAACCTAGCACTTTTGATCACCCCCTCATCATAAGTGCTAAGCTCAATTTCTCATTTTTTTTATAACCGTAGAGTTATCAAACCCTGATATGGCTCGTGCTTTTGGGATTACTTGATTCCCCAGTAGCATTTCTTCCACGACTCTTTGCAAAATGATATTGACTGAACTGCCTGGATCAATCAACACTCTTTTTACGTTAGTGTCATGAATAAGTAAAGGTATTACCAGAGCATCGTTGTGCGGAAGCATTAATCCGTTGATATCTACATCATCGACAGTTATATCGTCTTCTTCCATATTTTCACGAGCTCGTTTCCCATTTGTAATTGTGAACTTTGTGGTTGTTTTGCAAATCACTCTGTTTACTTCTTCACCCCCGTGTATCACGTTGAAGCGTTCGTTTTGGAGAAGCAGGCTTTGGGGGATCCTGCATGTTCCTCATATATGTCTGTTTACCTTTATCAGTGAACAATTCTGTTAAATAGCCCTTTTTAATAAATTTTCTACTTCACCTTGTAAAAATCTGCAATCTGTAGTTTTGTGCCCATGATCGTTGTGAAATTCACACCAGTGATCTGGGTTTCTTTTACTTGGATTTGACCGCATCTTTTTGGGCGACTTAACCTTGTCTCCCATGTTCCTCAATATTGAGACAAGCTCAGTAGTACTTACATTAAAGGTACTTACATTCTATCTGATTCAGGACGTCTGGATCTTAAATGATCTTCATCTCTTGAACGAGCAATGATATCTTCTTCTATTCTGAGTTTAGTACTGTACCTGTTATATACATCGTTCCATGTTGTAGCGGGGAATTCTCTTAGACTTTCCTTAAGTCGTCTCGTGGCTTCTGAGCTTTTATCATTTAGGTTGCTTGCAAATGTCATGGCTGCCCAATTATCAGGCACCCTGGGTAACTGCATTCTTTCTCGTTTGAAACCTGTCTACAAACTCATGGAGTAGTTCCGTGCCTCCTTGTTTTATTTTGAATATGTCTTCCATTCTCTTCTCAACTTTTTGTGCACCAGAGTGTGCTTTTATAAACGAATCTGAAAGCTCAACAAAAGAGTCACTAGAATTTTCAAGGAGAAGAGATTACCAGGTTAGGGCCCCTTTGGTAAGTGTTTCTCCAAATTTTTTGACAAGGACTGATTCAATCTCTTGTTTCGTTAAGTCGTTGCCTTTTATCCCAGTAGTGAAAGCAGTCACATGGTCGCGTGGGTTAGTTGTTCCATCATATTTGGTAACGTCAGGCATTTTAAACTTCTTGGGTATAGGCAAGGGTGCCGCACTTGGCTTCCAAGGTTGTTGAGAATATTTATCAACATCGATGCCTTTGATGATAGGTGGTCCTCTAGGAATTTGTTCGATGCGATCATTCTGCTCCTTCATCTGTTTCAGCATGATTAGCAGTAAATTTTGTAATTCTGAGTTATTAGATATACCTGCTCTCATTTCAAGAGATTCATTAGGAGTATCTCCTCTTCCTGAGTTTGCCAACCCAGATTGAGGATTTTCCATGGTGATGGTGTTATTGGGGGTGGCGTCGGCGTGTAGGTAACGCTGCCGATAATCCTCTCGCAAATTCTTGCAAAGCTTGGCCCACATACTCTGCAATCATTTGGTTTACACGATCTTGTTCCACATTTTGATCATTACCACCATTGTTGTTATTGGATCTTTCTGGGGATTGTTCCCTCGAACCACGTGGGGATTCTGAAGGCGATGAAACTGAGGTTCCACTCCTTTGCTGGTTGTTTTCATTGGAGTTTGACATAATTCAGAGGATATCACTTGAAAAGTAAACAAAGATTATAAGATTCCCAGTAACATAACCAATCTGTTTAACCAAAGAATTAGACCCTTTGACTAAGGCTTATTTTTAAGATGAATACGGGTTACTGATAATCAAGGTAATGTAGAAAAATGAATAATATACAATATTACAGAAATATAGAAAATCGAAGTTAATTGTATTCGAGAATCAGATGCCTTTACAAGTTGTATTCCCTTCCCTTATATAGGAGATTATTATAACGTACGACTCTTGTTATGGTTATTCATTAATGACTAATTATGACATTAATAAGGAGTTACAAAGGATAACGGTAATTGGGATTCGATTACATAACGTTCGAGTAATCAATTGCGGGTCTTTGAATCTGCCCGTAGCTTTGTCTAGATTCATTCTGACCGTGCCTCTCTCCTATTTTGATCAAGTTGAGTTTCCCGTGGCTGATAAGTTCGTGGGTTTACTGAATCGTGCCTCTTTGTACCGTACCTCTTCAAAGAATCACGTCCAGCTGTCGCATTTTCCTGTGTCCACGTGACTGGCTGAGTTGTCAAAAGCTGGCTTACGTGTGAAACTCTTTTTTACCAATACAAACGGCTCCAATCTCAACAGTGATCTGCTGAAAGCCATGTGCGAGACTTTCAAAATCAAGCACAAGAATTCCATGGCCTATAGACCACAGATGAATGGAGTTGTGGAAGCCGCCAACAAGAACATCAAAAAGATATTGAGGAAGATGATAGAAAACCACAAATAGTGGCATGAAAAATTATCATTCGCCTTACTGGGATACCGCACCACAGTCCGCACATCAACCGGGGCAACTTCACTTGTACTGGTTTATGGTATGGAAGTTGTTATCCCTGCCGAAGTGGAGATCCCTTCCTTAAAATCATACAAGAAACTGAGCTCAGCGACGCAGAATGGATAAAAGGTCGCTACGAGCAGTTGCCCCTCATAGATGGAAAAAGGATGAATGCAATATGTCATGGTCAACTTTATCAGAATAGAATGTCTAGAGCCTTCAACAAGAGAGTCAATCCAAGACAGTTCACACCGGGGCAGCTGCTGTTAAAGAAGATTTTTCCACATCAAGACGAAGCCAAAGGGAAATTTTCTCCCAAATGGCAAGGTCCGTATATGGTTCACCGAGTATTGACAAGAGGACTCTCACACTTGCAGAAATGGACGGAGAAGTTTGGCCAAAGACAATCAATTCAGATGCAATCATATGTGCATATTAGAATCATGCCTTTAGGAATTCTGTGTATCCTGAAAATATTTCTTAACCATCTTGCATTCATATGTGCATATTAGATATCCTGCTCTAGGATTTCGTTTACATCTGCTTAACCACGCCTAGTTTAACTACTGACTCACGAAAAAGGTATAAACAGTGTCACATCTAATTGTATTGCTCATAATAAAACTAGTAACAGTCTCTGCATAATCGTATCACCTAGAACAACATGCTTTTAGGTAAAACAACTTCTGAACTGTTTTTAACAATTCTGGTAATTATTATGCACAATACCACGCCTAGACAAGCCTTAGGTAATCAATCTCTTTGAAAGCTGGAACCCATCTTGGTTGTGTTTACTGTTTAAAGAAACAAGTTTTAAAATCAGTAGGCAAATTGATTAAGTCCTGCTTCTGGGTTTATAAAATTGAAACTGCATATCTTCTGTGTTTTGATATTCACTTAGATATCATGTTTTAGGATCCTTCTTAATAATACTTCCCTTGTTTGTGTTTGAGAGGTGTTGCTTATATGCAATATTTGTGGAGGTAAACCTGAGCCTCTTAATTGCTTCTTTCCTGTTTTATTTGTTCAAGCCCTATTTGTTCTTGCCTGTCGCCTAGTATTTTTTCCTTTCAACCTTAGGGGTATGTCTAGAACTGCTTATAGGTAGAGGTCCTAAATTCCTCCAGGGTCATTAGGAAGGGATGGGTAACAGCACGCATAGAGATCATTAAACAACACTCGCTTTAATAACTGCTAAGGGGTGGGAAAGTGTAGATATGAATATGATGACCGGTGCGCTAATGCAACGTGTAGCCCCTCTTTTGAGGAGTGATTACCGGGCATTATACTGATGTGATCGTATAGGATAAACAACCTAGGACCCCCTATCCCTTACATATGTGTGTTTAGATCATAACTCTTTCAAAACTTCATATGTGTGCCTAGACTCTAAATCTTTTAATCTTTAGCACATATGTGTGTTTAGACTGCAAATCTTCTCAAAATCTTTATTCGTTTACCGATGTGTTTTTATTGCTTATGTGCTACCTGTTTTAAAATTCACAAAGTTTGTTTGGTCGGGAACCACAGTTGTGGACTTCGAGGGGTGCCTAACACCTTCCCCTTGAAGTAATTTCAAGCCCTTACCCTATCTCTGGTTATCCAATCTGTGTTTGTAAATGACCCTTAGTAGGTGTCCTAATGCACCTTAAATCGTTAGGTGGCGACTCTTCAATTCATTATCCCTTTTCCAAAAGGAAACAAGTTCTCCCAATAATGTCGAATACCCTGACCTATCCGAAAGGGGAGGAAGAGGGGGGCACGATAATATATTTATAGCATTTTCTCTCTCTATTCTCTCTCGGTGCAAGTTAGGGTGAGTCTCTTAACGTGCGCTTTTACCGGAATGGGGCGGGGAAGACCACGGAAACACGTCAACAGGGTACTATTGACTGACCTAAAACTACTGGAGGAGCTTAACAAAGGATCGGCTATGGGGAAATCACCAAAGGAGGACCCCAATTTAGGTATCAAATCTATTGGAACACCGACGGGTGGAGGTAATTCAAACAGGGTAACAATGGCTACACCGGCGGGGAAGGGAATTGATGAATTAGGGAGTAGCTCAACAAAAACAAAGGTGATAAGCAGTCCTAAGGAACAAATTGAGGTGCAATTGAACAAAGTGATGGTTCAAACATCTGTTACCCCCACCAGTATCGTAGGGGCGACATCGGCACCAGGGGCACATAATAATTCAACATTGAAAGGGAATAGAGGGATAGGTGATGAAGTGGGTAAGCAGCAAAATGGAGATGATTCCCTAGCGGTTCATACCAAAGCAGCCTCGCCAAAAGAGCAAGGAGAGAAAGCATAAGTGATATCCTGGGCAAATGTTGTAGCGGGTAATAAGCTAGCAGCTAAAGGAATGAATCTCGAGTATATAACTCCAATTATACAAGAGGGGAAGAGAATTGTGAAATTAGAGCAGGAATACATTGGGTACTCTCCTACAATAGGGGTTGTTGAAAGGTTTCTGGCGGCACACTGGAAATTCACTACAAAGACTCAAATCTTCCACCATAATGAGGACTATTTTGTGATCAACTTCAATAACATGGAGGAGATAGATGAGGTACTATTATCTGGACCTAATATGATCAACAATAGGCATGTGATAATGAATAAATGAGGATGCCAATCATCATAGTCTGAACTTTAAATCTTTCGTAGGCTCATCTCGTCGATTGGCATTCCGATCCTGGTCATTCATAGATAGTCGGCGCTTTTAGTCATAGGCTATCGCCCATTCCTGATAGCCGTAGCTCTGCCCGTTCCCTATTCCATTAAAGAATGAATGGGANTGAGGATGCCAGTCATCATAGTCTGAACTTTAAATCTTTCGTAGGCTCATCTCGTCGATTGGCATTCCGATCCTGGTCATTCATAGATAGTCGGCGCTTTTAGTCATAGGCTATCGCCCATTCCTGATAGCCGTAGCTCTGCCCGTTCCCTATTCCATTAAAGAATGAATGGGAATTGATCTGACAACAGCTGGGCAATCCATCTCTTTCCATCTCTATGTTTGCTAAACTTGCTTCCTTTCTTGCTTTCATGAAGCCACCCCATCGAGAAATCGAACTGACTAATCCAAGCCTTGGGCTACTGATTTTAATTTTAAGAATGAAGTCCTAAAGACGATTCCACTGTGGGTAAAGTTTCCTAACCTGCCATTATAGTGCTGGAACAAAAGATCTTTAAGTAAAATTAGTAGTGGGCTAGGTACGCCATTGTATGGTGATGACTGCACTAAAAATACTACTCGCATATCATATGCCAGGGTCCTTATAGAGATGAATATCTCAAAGGAACTGCCTAAATGTATACTGGTGCTTGATCCAAGGGGGAATCAATTGGAGTAAGAAATTGCTTATGAATGGGAGCCAGAATTCTATGGAAAATGCTTGCAAGTAAGTCACTCTTGTAGTGAAGTGGAAGCCAAGTGAACTCATGTACATCAAACTAGAGGTAAAGTGCAGAAAGTGAAACAAGTGTGGAGGAAGAACGATGCCACAGGTAACCAGGGTGTGCACCAAAATAAGGTTGATCCCAGTAATGAAAATATAGAAAAGCAACCTGAGATAAGCACTATGAGTAAAGAGGCTCCAAATGCAAGTATGCAACAAGAAGAATGGACAAAAGTGACAACAAAATCAGCAGGCAAAGCTAAGAGTACAATCACAGAGGAACAGAATGTTGGGACCACTAATGGATTTAACCCATTACTGAGGTCAAATGATCAATATGAGTATCAGATACAAAAGGGAGGGATGTGAGGGGACAATGTAGATACACTGGTGGGACATGGGATACCAACTTCTATCATAATCAATGATGAATTTGGTGACGTGGAATGTGAGAGGCATGAATAAAACATATAAGCACAAGGAGATGAAGGTTTTTATGAAGGAGAATAAAGTTAATTTAGTTGCTATAGTAGAACATAGAGTACAACAATATAAAGAAGGGAAGATAATACAATAAATAGCTCCTAGTTGGGACTGGATTTCAAATGCCAGTACAGCCACAAAAGGGAGGGTATGGGTACTCTGGGATCCAAAATAGGTTGGATTCACAATGTTGGATATGAACCCTCAAATAGTGTATGGAACAGTGAGAATATTTGCTCTTAATATAGCTTTCACATTTACGGCTGTCTATGGTTTACACAATATAAAGAACATGGAGAGGTTATGGATGAAACTTAAAGCCTTGTAAACTACTCGGCATGGACCATGGCTCATCATGGGAGATTTCAACACAGTGTTTCATCCTGAAGACATACAATTTGGATCCCCTGTACAGGAGGTGGACTGAATTATAGTATATGGGCAGAAACTATACTTGGACAAACAATCATGTCTGCAGTAAAATTGATAGAGCAATAGTAAATGGAGATTGGATTACCACAATGCTAACATTGCAAGTGCGAGTAATGGAACCATACTTCTCGGATCATTCCCCCCTAAGCATCCAATTTGGAAGGAGAAGAGGCAAGGAAGGGAAACCATTTAGACTTTTGAACTGCCTAGCAGAGGATGAAAGGTTTATTCCCTTGATAAAATAGTGCTGGTTCAAAGAAGAGAAGTTGAGCAGCATGGGCAGTATCTGGGCAAAACTTAAAGAGGTCAAGCAAGAGCTTCAGAAATTAAATACACAACACTAATGGGAGTAGATAAGAAGCTGAAATATCTTAGGGAACAATTAAAGGAAGTCCAGTAGAAGATAAATACAAACTTGAGACAACATGAGCTAATTGAGGAAGAGAAAAAGATGAAAAACCAAATAGAGAAGTGGGATCATATTGAAGAAAGTATATATAGACAGAAGTCTAGGGTGAAATGGTTACAACTTGGAGACTCAAATTCAGCATACTTCTTTGCAAATATCAAGGCTAGGAACTCACAGAACTACGTAAGGGAGCTGAACAGTCTGAAAGGGCATTTGCTATAAACAGAGAAAGACATAGAAGCTGAGATAATTGACTATTATAAATCCCTACTGGGAACTGCTGCCAAGGTTGTACCAGCAATACAATTGCAAGTAATGAAGCAGGGGCCAACTCTAAGAAGGAATCAACAACTCAAATTGATTTCCCAAGTAACAAGAAAAGTGGTAGAAAAAGATCTATGGGGGATAGATGATATGAAAGCACCAGGATCAGATGGGTTGAATGCATGTTTTTTCAAGAAGGCATGGCCTGTCATTGGAGATGAAATCACCAAAGCTGTCTTGCAGTTCTTTGAGACAACAGACATGTTCAAACCAATAAATTGCACTGCAGTAACTTTGATTCCAAAAGTGAAGACCCCATCATCCATAAAGGATTATCGACCTATATCTTGTTGCACAATCTTGTACAAAAACATCTCGAAAATACTTGTCCAGAGACTCCAGGATGTGATGGATGAGCTGGTGAACAACTCTCAATCTGCTTTTGTCCCAGGTAGAGTCATTTATGATAATATAATCCTAAGCCATGAGTTGGTGAAGGGTTATGAGCGGAAAGGGATCTCCCCAAGGTGTTTGATGAAATTGGATATGCAAAAGCGTATGACTCAGTAGAGTGGGTATTCTTGGAGCAAGTGATGGATGGTCTGGAATTCCCAGGAAGGCTTACAAGGTGGATCATGCAATGTGTGAAAACAGTCTCCTACTCAGTACTGATAAATGGTCCGCCTTGTAAGCCCTTTGATGCCAAAAGAGGTCTAAGGCAAGGTGACCCCCTATCGCCTTTCCTATTTGTGTTAACTATGGAATACTTCACTAGAAGCCTCAAAACTCTAAAAAAACAATCCAGATTTCAATTATCATCCCATATGCGAGAAAATGAAGATTGTACAACTTGATTTTGTAGATGATATGCTTCTTTTATGCAGAGAATATGCCATCTCTGTCCAGCTCTTATTTGATTGCTTTCTAAATTTTTCAAAAGCTTTTGGATTAGTAGTAAACAAGTAGAAGAGCTCTATTTACTTTGGTGGTGTTCCTGAGGTTGTGCAGAATGACATTCTGACAAAGTTGAACTTTACTAAAGGGCAGCTACTAGTTAGATATCTTAGAATAAGTACAAGGAGATTAATTGTTATACAATGCTACCCTCTACTGGAGAAAATGCTAGGAAGAATTAAATCATGGACTACAAAGTACCTCTCCTATGCTAGGAGGGAACAGTTGATAAAAAGTATCATATTTTCTATACAAACTTTCTAGGCTCAGGTGTTTATTCTACCAAAGAAAATTATTCACTTAATTGAGGCAGTGTGTAGGAAGTTCCTTTGGACAGGGGGTGCTGAAAATAATAAGAAGAATTTGCTGGCATGGGATAAAGTTTGCATATCACTCTATGCATGGGCACTAAACATTATTAATGTGCATACTTGGAACAAAGCTGCTATCAGTAAGCATTTCTGGAATTTGTGCAAGAAGAAGGATAAGTTAGTGATCCAATGGATTCATACTTATTACGGGAAGAACATGCCAATATGGGACATAAAACCGACTCAAGCATCCTGGATGGTGAGGAAAAACTTAAAGGCTAAAGAATACTTTGCAAATGTTGGGTACATGCCTGCGAATATAGTAGAAATGAATTCTTTTTCTATAAAGAAGCTATATCAACAAATGTAAGGGGAATACCAAAAGGTTTCATGGATAAGACTTGTATGTAATAATGCTGGAAATCCAAAGTGGATCTCTATATTGCGATTGATAGCTCATGCAAAACTATATACTAAGGACATGCTTGTAAAATGGGGTATTGTGAGTAATATGGTATGTCCGCTATGTGAATGTGAGGATGAATCCAGTGAACACCTTTTTTTCTGTGCAAATACTTAGAAAGTGTGTGGAGCAGATTACTAAAAAGGCAGGGGATAAGAAGGAAACCTATGGGATGGAATATGGAACAAGAATAGGTTGAGAGATATGCTAGAAGCAAAAATAGCAGTGTTGATATATACAAAATGACCTTAGCTGCATGCGGTTATGCTATTGGCAAGAGAGGAACCTCAAAGTATTTCAGAACAAGAAAAGAGATTATGAATTATTGAAGAGATCAATTGTGCAAGATGTACATGTGCGAGGTGCAAACAAGGTGTAGATTACAAGAAAATTGGGAACGATGAATTGGTATCCATGACAATTGTACTAGGAGAGTCAAAGCTTATCAATAGATAGATATCAGTAGCTTAGCTTCTTTTCGAGTAGTTACTACAGTCTGAGTCTGTTGATTATACTGTAGGGGATTTTGTTTTGAATTGTACAATAACATCTTTCCCTGGTAATAAAATATTACCAAAAAAAAAGGTTTTCCGACCCTGATCACATTGCAACTAGCAGTTCAGGAAAAATTTTGATTGTAATTTGACTACCTATCTTCAATAGGATTCATTGGTCTCTTGATTTGGTCGCAAGATAATTAAGTGCATAACTCTGCATCAGGCAGTGACATGATTTTTGCTAAAGGGGTTCAAAAAAAAAAGTAAAAAAATGAAAAGAAATTATGGTTAGTAGGAGTTGAGCCAATGACCTCATAAAAATATTAAATATCTTTGACCACTGAGCTATGCTTTTGGGTTGTGTCAAGGGAATTCAAAATATAATATATAGAGGCAAAAAATATATTTTGCCTTATACATACAATATAATTATTGGTGAAGTTCCGCCCCTAAATCCGCACATGCCCTGCATAGCCACGAGTCTGTTTTATTCAAGCAATTGTTATTATAACTACAAGGTTGTTTTTAGAGGCGGATCTAAGAGTTGAAATTGGCGGGTGCCATAATTTCTTTTCATGTTTACTTTGTAATGACTAATATGAAATTTGTTATGAACGTTTATTCGATTTTTTTGAGTTGATTCGGATCAACCTTATAGGTATTTTTATTTGAAAACTTAAAATTACATCTCAGATATAAAAAACAAACATGATTAGAATTTTAAAATAAGATCACGCCTTTATTATAACACATAAGTAAAATCAACCTTTTCACTAGAAATTACATCTTTTCTTTATATTAAAAATTAATTTACACAAGTAAGATAACATCCTCAAAAAGAGAATTACATCAATCAGAATAAGAAAATTTAAAAAAAATATTGTCCATAGATAAATTATACCTCATAAGCATAAATTAGATAAACTACAATTTCCCATAAATCAAAATCATAAATTGCATTATTTTTAAGCAATGCTTACGACATTATAATAAAGTGATTTAAATGATATCTAACAACCATCCCATAACACAAATTTTTGTGATATAATAAAAAAGATAAAAAAATTTGATCTCAATCCAAATTTCTCATTAAGACCCAAGTTTTTCGGATTTGAAAGAAGAAAACTCATAAATTTAATTAAGAGGATTGCTAATTTATATAATTTGAAAGTGTAGGAGTTTCTTTTTTGAATTTTCTTGATAGAGATCACATACAAAATAAATAGAGAAAAGAGAAATATAAAGAAATAATAAAACGACATATAGAAAATTAGGTGGTAGCCGAAAAGGGAAATGACGGGAACAAAAGGAAATAAAAGCACAAAGAAGAGAGAAAGTCAGACAAGGTTCAAGATAAACTCAACTTGAATTTTACACGCGAGAAAAATTTTCAAAAGATCTTCCAGTCATGACAACTTTGTCTAATTTACGGTTGCGGATGACTGGATCAGATAATTAATCTAATTTAAGATAATCTCAATATAGGCATATAAAAAATTTATCATTTTACCGGATAACCCTTCTTAAAGGGGTGGATGTTGTTTTATTAATGCGATTGTTGTTATAACTTATAACTACAAGGTTGGTTATTTCAAGAAAAAGAATTCAATTTAGGAGCGTCCGCACCGACCATATATATCTTAGTAGAGATTAAACCGTGGATTAGTCTAGTACGATTCTAATCTTATCAAATATATTAGTGAAATTTAAAGGTAAAACTACAAGATCGATGTAGGATGGAGCTACTAGTAAGAAAATATAATTGGTTTGTAAAAGTAATTCCTTTGTAGGGATTACTTAGCTTTAATTGGTTTGCATGGAATCCAAGTATGTGAGAAAGAGGAGTTGAAAAATATAATGAGAATGTCAAACTCAAATCAGTATATGGTGAATACGCGTGGAATAGGGGAGAGTACTAATGAGAAGGACAAGAAGCCAACTCAATGGTTGAGAAAGAGAATTTGCTTCTGCAACTTTATTGTAATTAACAAGCTGGAAAAAGATCGACAATTCTTGTGCTACACGGATTTTTTTGGAGTTTTGGGACCTTTTAAGGGCTTGCATTCAATGTAGTTTTTTTAGAACAGTACTTCCATTAATGCAGAAGGTACCATTCACACTGAAGAATATGCATCATGCAACCTCCACTTTTGCCACTTGGAATAAAGTTGAATTTCCCTTTTGTCGCTTCCTTTTAAATGAGGTTGTATTTCGACATGTAATCATCTTGGCTGGACTGAATGCGAACGTTCAAGAATGATATAGTAGACACGTTTTAAATTGACTAATTCCGTGCATAAGAAGAACAAATACTAAATCTTCTATTACTACATTTTTTCTCACATATCGATAATTGGTCACTGTAATATCAGAGTACCATTGCATTTATTAGTACTACTTTGCTACCAGATTCAACTTAACCCCAAATATGTATCTCAAAAATTTTACTCTTCGTTCCGTTTTACTAGTAATTTATATTAAGAATAATTTTTTATTTTTCCATTTGAAAGAATTTACAGAAATTTATTATTTTCTTTCAATAATAATCTAGCATCTAGCATGAATGATTTCTTGAGAAACATGCCAAGTTAATATAAGACTAACAAATGAAACCGAGGAAGTACTATAAGTTAAAGGGAAAGCAGTCTTCCTTCAATTCGCTGCAAATTATACATAAATATAAGCTTTCGATAAAAATTTAGTATCATATTATTCCTTGTTTGGTTATTAATTCTAGAATCAGTTATCCCGCGATTAAAAATATTACCAAAATAACTTATACATGCTAGAGGGTGTATCAGTAATCCCATGATAAAATCGTAAAATTAACAACCTCAAAATTAGTACAATATACCAAACAGTCAATAAAAAATAAATAAATATCAGGATAATTAATTCCAATATAGTAACTAATTTTTGAAACGGCTAAATAGAATAACTACGGAAAAGCGGTAAATCCGAGATATGCTAGTAGTATTCACCAATTATTTATCGTCATTAGGCTGAAGTCTATATCATAAGCAGTAGGACTTTATCAAATTAGAAGAAATATTGATTTATTCATCAAGTAATCAAGTTCCAGGAGAATTTAATCCTACTGTAGAATCGGCACGTCTTGATTTATTGGTGTAGTAAAACTTATCTATTGTCAAATACAATTTTCATTTAGGAATCGACTTAGCAAACACGTTGATATGACAACTCATCTTATCAGAGACTATACACATCACTATCATAATCAACTAGTATTTCTTTTCATAACTTTTTGTCTTTCTTGGGTGTTTCAGATCAAGATTAAAGTTAATTTCAGCGTTCCAGAAAAATCTTTTTTTTTTCTATTTTATAACCAAGGTAATAGAATAAGGAGATTAAACTTCTCTATTTTAAAAAATAAAATAAAAATACTATTTTTGTAAAACAAAATTATAAGGATTTTTGAATTTAATTTAGCTTGTGTGAGTTTGGTCATATTGCTATTTTCAAGCCCAGATAAAGAAAATTGATAGCGGTAGGCTAAAGCTAGCAACCTTATAGCGAATTCTCAAAGTCGAATCTCTACTATCTAGAATATTCTTCTAACTTGTTTAGGATGAGAGATTATTGCTATTAAGGGTGTACATAGGTTGGATTGGGTCGGAATATTTTAATTACTAAATCAGATCAATTGTGATGGGGTATTCAATTTAAAGACCAAATTAAATCAATAAAAGCCGGGTTTCTTAATCTCGATATTTTTTTGGTTTACAGATTTTTTCAGGTTTTTTTTATAAAGTCATTATAACGCACAATATAGAATTCGCACTCCAAATATTTCTTTAATCCAAACTCTATAAGATATTTTTCAAAAAAATAACATAAAATATGAGACGAGTCATGACCTTGTATTAAAATATTCAATAATAAAGATAATAAAATCGCAAAAAATAGATATTATTAAAATCCATAATAAAAATGAACATAATTTTATGAAATTACTAAGTTGCTAATAAGTACGACTTATAAGTACTATTATTTACATAACTAAACATTAAAAAAAGGTTATGCAGTTTATCTAAATCATGAAAAAACTAGAAAGTATATATCCAACACAATGGTCATTTTTATACAATTGAATTAAATGTCTTTTGTTAGCCATAAAATTGACTTGATTTTAGTTTGGATTTTATTTGAGCTACTAACATTTATGGAGTATAGAACTTATTACAGTATTAAAAAATTATAAATCCAAACTTAAAATAATACGTTAAAAAATACAACTATAAAAAAGTTTAAAAATATTTATTAATTATACTTCAATAAATACTCTTATTTATTAAGTATATTTAAACTTTTATACATGTAATGTCGGGTTGGTTTAGTTTCGATTTGACTTTTCTTAGTTAAAACTAAACCAAATCAATTATGGTCGGATTTTTTTTTTCCAACACCAGACCGAACTATAGTTGAACTTTTTTTCTCTCGATTTGACTCAAATTATTGACTTGGTATTTTTTGTCAGTTTACTTTATACACCCCTAGTTGCTATATAAGAATTTAAACTTAACAACATAAGAGTTGCAACTAAATAAGCTGGGTGAAACTAAGTTAGGTTTTACCATCACGCCACTGTAATGGGATGAGTCAATTACAACTTTTAATGGGATTCTTTATTAACTGTTTGTTTTAGTAAGAATGGACCCGTGAATAGTCCATAGTCGAATCCAACAGGGAACTAACCTATTTGCTATAACTTTTCAGTATCACTAATGATAAGCTCAGACAACTTTCAGAGTTCAATATTTGATTTGTGAATTAATAAAAATTAGTTAACTAAGGAAAAATGACAATAAAAACTATCAATTATAGGAAGAATGAGTTTGAATCAAGGATAAAAAGATCTAGCGTTTATAATTTTCCCAATTGCCGGGTTATAATCCCGCCGCAACACTCTTTAATGATGATGAATTCTTGTTTAACTCAATTATATCTCGATCAGTTACGATATTTTACTAGAAGTATTCTCTCGAACTACTCTAGTTGACAATTCGTACGACTCATAAAGATCCCGCCAAAGCTTTGTTATCTCTAATTCTGCTTTTGAATCCAAGTAATTAATCTCTTAACTTACTCGAAATTAGCGGTGCTCAACAATAATCTAATCAAGTGTTCTCCCTCAAGCAATACAAGATAACTAGACACGATTAATCAAGGGCCCTTCAATTAATCACAAGAAACACATAGTTGAACAATTAGAGAGTAAAAATGGCTCAATTATATCAATATGCAATCAAGACTTCATCCAACAATTAGTTCCATCACCCCTAGATGACATGTTTAGCTACTCATAATTGTTGAAATAACCATAGTAATATCTGAAAGCATTAAACTACAAATTAAAAGAAAACAGAGAGAAAAACTCTTGTGATTCGTACTTCCAAAGTATTTCGTATCCTCTTTTCTCTCTAATGATGTCCAAGGGCGAAGTCTACACGTATAAAAATAATGAGGAAATAAAAGTGGCTCGGATAGCATCGTCGGCGCGGGGCATTGTCAGGGGCACCAAAATTACTCCGCGAGGCATTGTCAGAGGCGTCAACATTCCCCGTGAGGCACTGTTAGAGGCGCCAATGACAATGTATGACCATGATTTTAATTGTCTTGCACGTCTTCTTTTATTGCTCAATTTTGTAGCTTTGAGGTACTATTTCGTGCAACTTTACTCTACTTCACGTCCAAGCATTCCTACACGTAAAATAAACTCTATTAAGCTCAATTGTCGCACAAATTAGCAACAAGCAAGTAGCGTAAATATATGAAATTATAGCACGACATCAAATTATATATTTGTTGTATCATATTTGAAAAAAAATTGTTAGGGTGTGTATTACATGGTTCAGTTTGTTTTATTAGTTAAGTTTTGCTCTCTGGGTATGATTTTAATATTATTTTCTGCAAACAAATTGTACATATTATGTATAGTAGTTAGTTTTTTGACCTCACTAATTTAAATGTAGTTTACTTTGTAGTTTTCTTGTTCTAAACAAAGGACTGTCAGTTTTTGGTAGCTGCACTGTAGTTTAATTATTTTATTTAATTTTTAATTTTTCATTTAATTATCTGCAATGTATTTCTGCCATTTTGTCTGTAGATAAATTATAGCAGTATTGTTCTTATGTTTATTTATTGTCTTTAAATGTTTTACTAACTAATTTTTTATTTTCATGCGGTATCCGATATTTTTTTGCATCGCATGATGTTGATTATGGCATCTCTAGATTTCAAACATTATCTAACTCTGTTGTTCATGCCCAAATCAAGGTATTATTGTTTGATAAGGGGGAAAATGATTAAGAAGACATGTTTTGAGCACTTTCTTGGCTTTCCCAAACTATGTATCCAAATCTGGCAATTCACCTTCTGATGAAGTATGAATTGAACATATCTGGGTCTGATTTTTTTCAGCACAAATAAAGGGTGAGAGACTGAACTTTGGGCTGAGTGAGTCTCTTATTACTGGCCTCAAATGTGTTGCAGATGTAACAAACTTTGGTTACACACCTAAATATGATAATAAAACGATGAGGAATTATTTTCTTAACAAGGAAAACGTTGAGAAATTGTACCTGAAACAGATTGTCTGTAGCCTAGTTGAGTGAATGACGAGGGTGCAGTCAAGCTATGTATTATATATATTATAGAGTTCTCCATCTGTCCTTCAGAGAAAGATATTGGTTTGATAGACCACTTTAGGTTCTATTTGATTGACTCAGGGGAAGTATGCGAATTTTGCATGGGGTATAGATGCTTATACATATTTGCTTAAGTCTGTTAGGCATAAGTTGATCCCATCTGTGCATTTTTATCTTCTTCGATCTTTTTCCCTCGCTATGCAAATCTGGTTGTATGAGTGTTACTCTATAGATAACACAGATATTGCTACAACAGTTGGTGATTCAATCCCCCGTATTCTTAACTGGGCAGCAACAAAGGACAAGATATGAATTTTTGCATTCGAACAGATGATACTAAAACCATCCTGGATCAAGGTAAATTCTTTCACATATGTTAATGGTAACACAAAATATTAACTTATTTAACACAACAATTTCACATGTTTATGGTACATTAATATAACTACAAATTATATACATATGTTGATTAACTCCCTTGTATTGCTCTTTCACTAAGTTCACCAACATGATTGAAGCCTCAGAAGAACTATCTAGAATGGCTTTTCCAGACAAAGTTGACTATATGGTTGAAGCTGAAACGCAAGCCGAGCATCCGAGAAATGCTCCATCTTCATCTCGCACTAAGAAATCTATGTGAATAGATGGCAGATCGACAATTCTGCAACAACTTAAAAAATTAAGAAAAGATGGTGATAAGGTAACGAATTATGATATTGCTAATTTTTTTTCTGTAATTTATGTTATGACAAATATTTATTTAACTCTTTTTATTTTTCGGCTTAGGTCGATTCAGACCTTGGATTGTTCAAGAAAGATCTATACGTAATTCAAGATTTTAAGGCTTTTTTATATCTTTAAGCCTCATATTATCATATATGTTCTAATCATTTTTTATTTTCTAGCTTTTTGAAGAACTAGGTAGCATGCGAGAGCTATTCACTGATTCCATCAATTTTGTGTTACAGGAAATTAACAGTCAACATGATACTAACATCTAGGGGTGGGCATTCGGTACATCGGTATGACATTTATGAATTACGGTTCAATACTTCACTATTCGGTATATCAATTGTGCATACTAAATACCGTATCAAATAAGTTATCACACTCCTACAGTCCCACTAGATGCACAAAATGCTTAATTTGCATAACATTGAAGAACTCCCACTAAAATAAGCATGAAATTTAACAGAAAGTTAAACAATATGGATGTTTCTCACTTCTCAGTTTCTAACTACTATTCATCAGTCAATTTACCTTCATTAAATTCAAGACTTAATTTAATGAACAAGACAAATTAAAAACAAATAGAACACTTAGTACTAAAACAAAACCAATTAAAAATAAAAGCGCTCCAACGGCCAACCTGCTAAAAATAGAACAAGACCAAATAAAAATGGAGCTTAGTACTACTAAGTAACAAAGTTGGTCATGCAAGTACTATTGAGAAGAACAGAAAACAGAACACTTAACCTAGTTAGTTTTACCGTACAGAATAAACGGAACACTTAACACAGTCCAAGACTCCAAATCAACTCCTTTGTTAGACTGTTATAGTGCAACAATTGTGCAAAATATCACAAGGCAACAACAAGAAGGGAGTCTAATGAAATCAAAATAACATAAATTGTCTGAATTCAACTTAAATAAAAGAATTTTTGGAAGACGTTCAAGACAAGCCCTGACATGCTTCCTTAATCCATATGTGTCATCCCTCTTTGGATGAATATTGAAGACTCGACCATAGTGATTGCACTCTACTTGCGAACTTTTTCGTTATCTTCTACTACCTCAAAGTGTTCCCAAACACGTGAGTGCACTTTAGGAGCACGGGGCATGATTGAACTTGAACCTAACAAAATATAAAATAAAATCACAAGTTAAAATATAATTTTTTGATGATAAAAAAATAAAACTACAAAAGTATTTCACCAAATAAATAGAGTATTTAACTTATCATTCAAGTTGCAACTATACATCAACAATGCTAGTAGTACTTCCATTATTTTCCATACTTAAAGATAATTCGACCAAATATGTCTTACAGCATAAACAAGTGTAATATATTATTTTGAACTAAAACACACACAAATTATTAAAGCGTACCAAGTTCGAGTTCTAAAGATACTTCCACTCCTCTTCAACTCTAATAGGATTTTTTTCTTCTCTAAACCAATCTTGAACACAAACAAGAGTTTACACACATTTAGAAGTCAATGAACTCCTAATTGAATCAAGAATACAACCACCGGTGTTAAATGCACATTCCGATGCCGCATTAAAAATTAGAACGGCTAACACATCATGAGCCATCTTTGAAAGAATAGTAAATCTCGGAGCATGTGTTTTCCACTAACTTAAGATATCTAATTCTTCACTAAAAGGCTCTTGTTCTTCAGTAATGTATTTATCCAACTCCAATTTAGCACTCCCACTTCCATTGTCCTCATTTTGTTTCTTCAAGTGAAGCTTCATCCTTATTAATGATGCAATTATAACACTCTCACTAGATGTATTAGATGTGTTATCAGATGAAATAGATCTAGATGGAGATTGAGGACAAGATCCCATTGAATACTTTTTTAGATACTCTTCAAACAAAGAATTCATATAAGCATACACCTCATTATTTGTTTTCTTCTCTTTTTCCTCCCCAAAAAGTTCATCAAGTGAAACATTAACATATTCAAACTTGTTATGCTGATCCAAGACGGAAGAAATAAAAATCATTTTATTCATCTTTTCAGGATAACCCCAATACTTCTTGATTTTTTCTTGCATACGTTCAATCATTTTTCTCAAATGCTCATCCTCACTAATTAAATACATTTTCAAATGATAATAAAGTTCAGATACATCCTTAAAATGAGCATTACAAGTGACATAACGTGAACTTGAAACTTATTTGGTGAGCTCGTGAAATCTTGCGAGAAATTTTATCGCATTCCTCACATTCACCCAATCATCAGATTCAAGAAGACCTGCACTACTACCATCTTCACAAAGATGAGAACAAAGATAAACAGAAAATTCGTCATCAAAAAGATGAAACTTCTCAAAGGCCTTTTCAAAGTTTTATCCCGCATCCAACATCAAATAGGTAGAATTCCATCTAGTAGGAACATCCAATACAAATATTTGGTACATTCTAACTTGACATGTGCACAACACTGTTTAAAATTTAAGATTCTTGCAGGCGATGATCTCACATACCTCACAGTATTTCTAACATGTGTGACAGAAGTATCAATTTCTTTCAAACCATCTTGCACAATTAGATTAAGTATATGAGTCATGCTTCTCACATGAAGATTTTTACCACTCAGTTTTCCACATTTCTAACTTTTTACACAATTCTTTGACTGTGACATTATTTGAAGAAGCATTGACCACGGTAACAGTGAACACCTTGTCTAATTTTCATTCAAGCAAACAATTACAAATAGCTTCAGCCATCTCTTCACCCTTATGACTGGTGATAGGACAAAAATTTAGTATTCTTTAATGCAACTTTTAATCCCTATCAATGAAATGGTCTGTCAAACACATATAATTTATTCTTTGCAATAAAGTCCATGTGTCTGTTGTGAGGCAAACTTTAGGTTGTGCTTCTCTTAAACAACTTCTTAGATTTTGCTTCAATTCACTATATACTTCATAACAATCCTTTTTTATTATTCTATGAGAAGGAAGACGAAATAACGATTTAGTTATTCCCATAAACTTCATAAAGCCTTCTTTCTCCACAAAGCTAAATGGTAGTTCATCAATAACTATCATCTCAATTAAATCCCTCCTAATCACTTCTTGATCAAATTTTCAAAGCGATCCTCCATCATTTTGGCAAGATTAAAAATTTATCCTTATTTAAGTACTATCTTTATCGGTGTTAGGTGGGTATTCTTTGTGTTTATTCAAATGACTTCTCAATCCCGTTGTTCCATTCCTAGATGAATTAGCAGCATAAGCTTGCTTACAATATTTACACCTGGCTTTACCGACCCCATTTTCCTGAAATTTATCAAAATGTTCCCAAATAATGGATCCAGGTTTTATGGCTTTTCTTTTTTTGAATCATGAGTTCAATTGTGTTGCCATTGCTATCATCAGTAATAGGTAAGCTTTGAGTTGAACCAACATCACTTACTCTACTTTCATCCGTCATCTATATAAAATTAAAACAAATACAAACACAAATTGAGATTACAATGGATTTTCAAGTTTAATTACAAGTTTTTTTAAGAAACCTAGACATATCCTTAACTCGATGTATTATAGTAAAAACATCTTTCACTTAAACAAAATTATAAAATTTAGTAAGAAAGAAGAAGTAACTAAATATTCACAAATCTTTTTGCTATTAAACAGAAGAAATGTTTAACTCCATACAAGTTCATGTGATTAAAGGAATCAGAAAAGAGTCCCAAATTTTGTTGAACAGAGAATTTAAGAGAAGCTATGTTTAGCTAAATATTCACACATCTTGAATTTAAGTTCTTTTGCTAGAAATGAGAAAGCTTTGTTTTTGTTGAACAGTATCCAGAGACAAATTTCTTTCTTACTCTTCTGCTCTAAGATGTTATTGTTCTTTTGTCAGTAGCCTAAGAGAATCTGGCAAAGCTATTCAAAGGAATGTAATGTTTGAAAAATCTAGCGACTCGAGCTTCTTGACTTGTATTAAAGTTGTGTAAAGTCTTTACTAAGAACAATTCACCTACAATTTATTTGTAGCAGAATTGTACTAAAATTATTTTAGCTTATGTTTGTTCAATTGTTGCAGAATTCTCCTACGTACATATCAAAACATTTGTATAATATTCTTTGTTAAAAGTTGTTAGTACTTGATCTCCTTATTGGTACTATATAATATATGCTTTTTGTTGTCTTCTTTTAGCATATTAGATCATACCTAACATATTATGTGAACAATTGTTACTCTAAATGTAAGGTCTCAATTAGCTTTACAATTAAATGAAATTTTAAGCAACGATACAATGCTACTCTTAGCTAATAATTTCTTTACACAATAAATACAACTCTGTCTACAACTAATATGAAACAATACAATATCTATTCAAATTTATAGTATTGTAAATAAAGCATAAAATTAATAAATAAACACAGTTATTAGTGCAAAATCAACTACAAACCAATGGCATTAAAAGTAAAAATTTGTTTATCAAATATCTATCTTAGGAGACAATCTTTATTAAAATTAGCTACACAATATTATTGCGCAACTATAATTTTCTTATTGAGCATTAATTCTTTAAACTGCATTAATTCTTATTGAGCATTCATATGAGATCTCTTGTTATGCCCTTCTTGTTAGCAGTTGTCACATGAAACCTTGTACTTCTTTGCATTTATTTCATCATATGATTTGTATCTTTGTTTAAGAGGTCTCCCTAGCGGATTTTTTCCAGTAGGTGGCAGGACATCTTCTTCTACTATATGTTGCTGCCCATTCCATTTGCTTTCATCAAGCAGAGGGTCCACTAGTATTTTATAAGTCTGCAGAAGGCTCTCCATCGTGTAATAAGGAGACCAGTAGTTTTCATAAGACTCGTTTCTATGCCTCAAAGCAGCCGAAGCATGTGGACAAAGAAGTTCATCAAGCTGGAATCGTCCACAACTACATCTCCTGTTTTGAAGACAAACAGTGAAGCGTTTGACACCACCTATCACAGTATGTATGTAATACGTTGAATTCCTCACCTATAATTTTATTACAAACATCGATAAGTTATCAGCACTTGCTAGGAAATTGTAACGATTCAACCGGTCGTTTTGCTTTCTAGAACCCCGTGCTCCTATATAAGACTATCCGTATTTGCTTTTACTATTTTATGACTTGCGGGGATAGTTGGTTCGGAATTTGGAAGAGTTTGGGCTGGAATTGGAACACTTAGTTCTTTAAGAATGGCCTTACAGGCCAAGTTTGACTTCGGTCAACATTTTTAGTAAACGGCCTCGGAATCGGGATTTGAAGGTTCCAATAGGTCCGTATGATGATTTCGGACTTGGGAGTTTGTTCAGAACGGGTTTTGGATGACCCGCGGGAGTTTCGGCGCCAAATAGTGAAATATGATTCTTGAAGTTCAAAATTGAGGTTTGGAACGTGTTTTAATGATATCGAGGTGCGAACGGAATTTCGAGACCGGTAATAGTTCCGTAGTGTCATTTATGACTTGCTCGTAAAATTTGGTGTTGTTCCGAGTAGTATAAGTACATTTCAGCGTGTTGGAAGTGAATTTAAGAACTTAAAGTTTATAAGTTGAATTTAGTTGGTTTTAGGGTATGATTCTTAGTTTTAATGTTGTTTCGGGCGTTCTGAAGGTTTGAGCGTGACTGTCTTATGATTTAGAACTTGTTGGTATGTTTGGACGGGGCCTTGGGGGCCCCGGATGCCATTCGGACGTCGCACGAGTCGAGTCCAAGCTCAAATTGAGCTGCTGGCGCGACCGCACCTGCGGTTGGATAGCGGCAGGTGCGGGTGAAGTTGCGCAGATGCAGCCCAAAAAGTGGATCCTAGGTTCCGCAGATACGGTCCCTTTTTCGCATATGCGGGACCGCAGGTGCGACCTAGACAGCGCTCCCTCTTTTCTGCAGATGCGGTTCACGCGCCGCAGATGCGAAAATCGCTTAAGGCAGTGGCCTTCATATAATACGGGAGTTTGTCATTTTTGACTCACTTCACTCAACACTTGGGCGATTTGGGAGCTTCAAAAGGGGAGATTTCCACCTAGCTTTGTGAGGTAAGTAATTCCTACATCATGTGAGTTTAATACATAGTTTATGGGTATATTTCAAGTAAATTAGTGAAAATTATAGGTTTAGAGTAAAACCTAGGGTTTTGATAAAAATAGGATTTAACCACTAAATTTGTTATGGAATCTAGTAAAATCGTATATTATTGATCCTAAGATGATGGATAACAACTTTCTTTAAGAATTTCTGAAATCCGAGCATGTGGGCCCAAGGGTGAATTTTAGGAATCTTACAAATTGGCTTGGGTAATCACTTAAATGGTGGAATTATGAACTTTTGAGCATAGATTGACTAGTTTATGTAGTGTTTGGCTAGTTTCGAGTTGTTGGGCGTCAAATTTGGAGGTTTGAGCGCATTCTTGAATCGGGAAGTAGGCTTGATACGAGGTAACTCTCCTTTCTAACCTCGTAAGAGGGAACTTTCCCCTAGGNGGGGGGGGGGGGGGAGACTACGTACGTACTAGGTTTCGAGGGTCCGTTCGTAGTGACTATTCTTGCTATGTCCGGGTAGTTTTAGGCTTACACCTGTAACGACTCGGTCGGTCGTTACGTAGAACCTGCATTATAATTACTGTTATTGCCTTGTCATAGATTGTTTAAACTGTTCTTGATGTGTTAGAGTTGGTAGGCTCGAAATCGAAATAATTATAATGAGAATTTAGTCACTTAGTATTTAAAAATAGTCTTGGAGTTGAAAAAGTCAACTGATAGTTGACTTATTGGTAAACAACGTCAGAATGCGAATTTTATGGCTCGGATAGCTTCGTTAGGTGATTTTGGACTTAGGGTTGTGTTCGGAATATTTATGTGAGGACCGGTGTAGAATTAGGCTTGAATTTCGAAAGTTAGTTTTTGGTAATTTCCGGTCGGCAGTGGAAATTAGGCTATCGGGGTCAGAATGGAATTCCGATAGTTGGAAAAGGTTCGTAATGTCATTTTGGATATGTCTGCAAAATTTCAGGTCAATTGGAGTTGTTTTGGATAGTTTCGGCATCGTTGGTGGATTTTAGAAATATCAAAGTTCTTAGGCTTGAATTTGATATGATTTTGGTGTTTTGATGTTATTTTTAGTGTTTTGAGAGTGCAACTAAGTTTGAATTATCATATATGATATGTTGGTATATTTGGTTGGGGTCCCGAGGGGCTCGGGATTGATTTCGGATGGTTAACGGGAAGTTTGGAGTTGGAAATTTGTAGCAAACAGCTGTTGGTGTGAATTCACTGTTGTTTCTGCACCTGCGGATGTTTGATCGCAGGTGCAGGCCCGCAGGAGCGCAGAAGGCTCCGCAGGTGCGAGATTGAGCCAGCCCTGGAGAGCATCGCAGATGCGGACACTTGACCGCACCTGCAAGGTCGCATGTGCGGAAGTGGAGCCGCAGGTGCGAAGTTTGATCGGTTTAATGAAAAGTCGCAGGTGCGAAGTTTGATCAGTTTAATGAAAAACCGCAGGTGCGATTGATTTTACCGTAGGTACATGTCCGCGGGTGCGCTAATAAGGCTGCAGGTACGGAAGCACCTGCGCAGAAAGTATAAAAAGGAGACTTCGCGAATTTTAACCTTTTTTCCACCATTGTTGTGCGGGTTCCGAGGTTTTTGAGGGATTTTGAAGAGGGAAACGCTGGTGCATCATTGAGGTAAGCTTTTTGGACTCATTAACTCGATTGTAGGTGATTAAAGACCTTAATATCAGTGTTAAATTCATGAAAATCAGTATAAAAGGGTGGAGTTAGGGCTTTAGATTATGAGACCTTTAGGGGTCGATTTGAGGGGTCAAACGAACTCCGATTTTAGCGTTCTTTATATGTACGGACTCGTGAGAGGATGAAGAACATTTTGGTATAAAAGTTCGGGGGTTGGGTTTTGGCTAATTTCGGATTTTGAGCTAAATTTGGTACTTTTCAATTTGGAATTCATTTTTTAAGCATAATTTGATGATAAAAATCTGAAATTGGTAGATTTGGAGCGCTCGGAAGTTGATTTGATAGGCAAGCGGGTTGCAGTGTAGCTTGTCGGGCTAGTTTGAGGTAAGTAATATCTTTAAATCCTGTCCTGAGGGTTTGAAACCCCGGACTTTGCATCCTTTCATGGATTTTGGAATGCAAATATTGGAAATTTGGAAATATATTCCTTTTTAGGCAACTATTGAGTTGCGAAACCGATTTTAAAGCCTATGCTTAATAGTATTGATATATTTTGATATAATTTGGGTTGCAAGCCATGTTTGGGGCCTAGTGCCGATCTGTTTACCCCTTGGGGCTGTTTTTACTATTTTCCTCACTTGATATGTTATGATTTCCACTCAATCTTTTCTTGATAATTGTTTTGACACTCGGAGTATTTTGATATTATTTCTTGAAAATGAAACACTGTTTTGGGCCGAGAATCCGGTACAATGATGACCCAAATGGCATGTTGAGAGTGTTAGACTGAGTGAGGTCGCGGGCCAATATTGTGAGGATGTTATGATACGAGAGAGGCCGAGGGCCAATATTGTGAGTGATTTATTCCATGATGTGGCTGGACGAGGGCCAATATTGCGAGTGATTTATGCCATGATGTGGCTTGTTATAGCGCTTGAGCTGTAGGAGCCCCTCCGGAGTCTGTACACACTGCTAGTGAGCGCAGATACCTACTGAGTGTGAGTGATGCTCGCGGGATTGATACTGAGTGACTGTGAGGTTTCCTGCTGGGATGATACTGAGTGATGGTGAGGTGCTGAGGGAAATTGTTACAAGAAATGATTATGGCCCGATGGGCAGATTTATGATGATTTTACTGAGTTTTTGACTGTGATTCTACTTCATTTTTCAAACTGATTTTACTGAGAGTTTTACTGAGATATATTGAGATTATACTTGTTTCAAAGGATTTATGGAAATTGGTTTTCGAACTTATGTATTTGATGAATACTTTATGGTGACTTGGTGTTTTACTGTTTTTTGTTAATTGGTGTATCTGTGATGTGTGTTTCGTATTTCTCAGACTGTGATTTATTTTCATTACTACTGAGTTGGCATACTCATCATTACTCCTTGTGCCTCTGTGCACAAATTCAGGTACCGATTCGGAGCAGTAGCTGTCTTCGTTCGTATTCAGCAGCTTACGGGATTTCGAGGTAACTATTCAGCGTCCGCAACTTCTCCATTTCCCTTCCTTTATTAGTATTAGTATTTATTTCATAGACATTGATTAAAACATTAGCAGAGTTAGTTTTATTTCTTAGATGCTCGTGACCATGTTGACTCCAGTCTTGGGAGAGTTGTTTAGACTGTTAGATTATTATGGGGGCGTAAAGACTTCAAGAGATTATTTAATGTTTTGTTTGCTGCTTACTATTGATTTTTTTTGAAATATTATAATAGAACAAACGAGTAGTATGTGATGGTTGGCTAGCCTAGTTCCACGATAGGCGCCATCACGACCTATTAGGATTTGGGATCGTGACAAGTTGGTATCAGAGCTCTAGGTTATATAGGACTCAACGGTCATGAGCAGGTTCAGTAGAGTCTTGTGGATCGGTACAGAGGCGTCTGTACTTATCTTCGAGAGGCTGCAGAACTTTTAGGAAAAATCTCATTTTTCTTGAACTCTTTCGTGCCAATCTATTGGTTTTTGAAATCTAAACTCATGTTGTTTCATTCTCTCACAGATGGTGAGGACACGCAATACCGATCAAGGTGACCAGACACCGTGTAGCAGCTGGGACAGTACCACAGGATCCCCCTGTCATTCAGGATCAGGTTCCCGCCGAGGATACTCTAGCGGGACAGGCTCAGGCACCGACAGTGCCTATGGTTATTCCGGGTCTTCAGGAGACCCTGGCTCAGATATTGACGGTGTATACCAGTTTAGCTCAGGAAGTTGCTATGTCTACTACTGCCACTGCAACTCAGGCCGGGGGAGGCATTCAGACCAACTGCCCAGACACCTGAGTCAACTGTACAGGGTATTCAGGCACCGGGGGTAGTCCCATCCCAGCCCGTTGCCCCAGTTCAGGACTATGTGGTTCCTGCTATGCCTGAGGATAAGCAGCGCAGGCTGGAGAGGTTCAACAGACTTTAGCCTCCGACTTTCAGCGGTACAGAGGGCGAGGATGCCCAAGGATTTCTAGATAAGTGCTAGAGGATACTACATACTACGGGTATTTTGGAGACCAACGGGGTCTCATTTGTTGCATTTCAGTTTGCTGGTGCTGCTTTCACTTGGTAGGAGGCATTTGATAGGCGTAGGCCGGTCGGTTCAGCACCACTCACCTGGCAACAGTTCTCCATGCTCTTTTTGGAGAAGTATGTTCCTCAGTCCCACATATAGGAGCAACACAGGCAGTTTGAGCAGCTGCACTAAGGAGAGTTGTCAGTTACTCGATACGAGATGAGGTTTTTCGAGTTGGCTACACATGCTTCGGAGTTAGTCCCTACTGAGAGGGAAAGGATCAGGAGGTTTGTAGATGGTCTCACGTATCAGCTTCGGATTTTGATGACCAGGGAGAAAGTGTTTGGAGCTACATCTGAGCAGGTAGTTGACATTGCTCAGGACATTGAGCCGGTTCGTAGGCAGGAGCGTGAGGAGAGGGAGGCCAAAAATCCTCGGGGATCAGGTAGCTTCAATGATGCCCCTTCTAGAGGGCAGTTTCAGCACAGCAGAGGTCGTCCATTTAGACCTCCACAGCCAGTTCGCCCAGCTTACAGTGGCGTATCTTCGGGGCAGGGTCCTCGCAGATCTCATCAGAGCCGTTCGTCTTTTCGTGCCCTTCCAGCTTAGAGCTCCGCCCGAGCATCATCTCATCAGGGTTCTTCTATGCATGGTTCATCCAGTGGTTATCATGGTGACAGGGGTTCTCTTCAGTCTTCATCTCCGGCTCCAGGTGGTTGTTATGAGTGTGGAGAGTTCAGACATGAGTGGAGGCAGTGTCCCCGTCGTCCTGGTAGTTCATCTCAGCATAGGGTTCAGCCCTTAACTTCAGCCCCAGTCAATTCACCACCTACCCAGGCAGCCACGGGTGGTGGTCAGGCAGCTAGAGGCCGCCCTAGAGGGAGAGGTCGAGCAGGTGGAGGCCAGCCACGTATTTATGCACTTTCGGCTAGGCCTGATGCGATGGCCTCAGATGCGGTGATTACATGTACTATCTCAGTTTGTCACAGTGATGTTTTAGCTTTATTTGACCCTGGTTCCACGTACTCATATGTTTCAACTTATTTTGACCACTTTCTGAATATGCCCCGTGAGTCTTTAGTTACGTCTGTTCATGTTTCGACTTCGGTGGGCGATACTATTGTTGTGGACCGTGTGTATCGGTCATGTATTATATCTATTGGGGGTCTGGAGACCCGAGTGGACTTGATGTTACTCAATATGGTTTATTTTGATGTAATTCAGGGCATGGATTGGTTATCACAATGTCATGCTATTGATCCCAAACGCACACGCAAGTATACGTGGTCGTAGCAAGTAATATAATGTTAAATCGAATGTCGAACCCACAGAGACTTGTGTAAACTACTCACTAATTCACTATAATTGTTATTTAATCAAGCCAAAATAAAATCAAGGAATGTAACTAATTTATACTACGATTCTATGAAATAACTAATTATCAAGAGACAAGATAATTGTTGTGAATTCAGTAGAGACNATTATGATGTTTAATTAAGCACAGTGACTAGGTATATTCCTATCCTAACCACAAATCCACTCCCCTGAAGGGTTAAGATCGCGCTCTCTTCAATTCTTCTCTAATCTATATACGGCTTTTCCAAGCATAACATAGATAGTATATAGAACCTAACCGATGGCCAGACAATTAAGAAATTAAACGCAGAATTGAAGAAACAACCATATATTGAGTGAACTAT
>ML382256.1:105541-130554 GCA_005239525.1 Nicotiana knightiana | reverse complement strand
AGTTTGAGTCATTGAAGTTTTACCCCTAGGAGACGCACTTCCTAGTCTGGGTCTTTCAAATCATATTTTGTTTAGCCGACGCACTTCCTAGTTTGAGTCATTGAAGTTTCCCCTTAGAACACACTCCCTAGTTTGGGTCATTCAGGTTTTACTCTTAGCTGACGCACTTGCTAGTCAAACATTCTTGGTTTTTCTCACAGGAGATGCACATCCTAGTCGAGTCTTTAGTTTACTCTTATCATTGCACAAGTGGTCTACAATTTTTCTAACAACTCACAAATCTCCCAAGTGCAAACTAGGGCAGAAAATTTTGTTTGTTTTGTTGTTTTGATTACAGGCACCCACCTGGAGAATGAGAGAGTTCATTTCAAAGTTCAAGTCAGTAGTAGGCGCCCACCTGAAGAACGAGGGAAGTCATTTCAGAATTCAATTCATGTTAGAAGTAGCAGAAACTCGCGTCAAGAATGCGAGTCGACAATACGAGATGACTAACATAAGTAGTCTCAATCTAGAATAAAAGAAGAAAAAGAAAAGAAAAAGAGATATCCAAGTGCAGAAGCTGAGACAAGATATGGATTTCTCAAGACAGGGCTGAGTTACGAGCTTTGCATGTCCCGTCATGATCCGAAGAGTTGAAGAAGATTGAACTAGCACCTGCAGCTAGCAAGTGTCAAGGTTCAAATCTAAAGTCTGCATGAAGACCATTCAAGACTCAAGATCAAGCTTCAGAAGACTTATAGATAGGAATCTTATAACTCATAGCTGACAAGCTTAGTTAGTTTTTTATATTTTTTATTTTGATGTAATAACAGGGCGCGGACCGGATCCTCGACAGAACGGCACCTCAATCGGCTTCCCATCTCGGTATACTCCTCTGTTCTTCTCACTTTTGAACTACACGTGACCTGATTCTTTTATAGCAAAGGATATGTAGGCAGCTCAGATACCAGGGCTCGCTAACATTCTTCTTTCTTTAGTTTTAGGTCTCCCTAAATAAAGGTCGGGTCAAAAAACCTGTCTAGTCGTTATTTGTCTAAAAACACTTCGTGTTTCCAGTCAAAGAGGGGCAGCTGTGGACACGTAATTTTTGGCCCTCCCCGAAATTTCATACTTATTAGCATTTAAATACTTTGTTTAGGCCTAATATCTCTTTTACTTTATTTTATCACAAAAATAAAAATTATAAAAATGTTTTTCATCTTTAGTCTAAGGTCAATTAGTATATTTATATTTATAGTATCTTAATTTTACCATGGCTTTAGCCTATTTTTCTATTTTTTACTTTATTATAACATTTGAAAATACAAAAATAATTTATGCTTTTAGTATTTAGTTTTATCTTAGTTGTTTATTTTAATTAAGAGTAATTTTTATATTTTATGCTATCTATTCCTCTTAGTCCAAAACTAAAACCCAACAAAAACGGACCCAACCCAATTTCCCAAATTGGGCCAAGCACAAATCCTTTACACCCTAACCTAATACACCTTACACACCCTAATCTTCAGACCGGGGCACCTAACCATCTACACCCTAAGCTTTGATGAGTCCTTGAAATTAATTTTGTGAGGTCCATTTCTCAACTTTATTCTTCTTAAGCTTTGATGAGTTCTTGAAATTAATTCCATTAAATGAATGCTGTTTAGTTGTTTCTCTATGTCCTAATTGGTTTATAATCCTCTGAATTAGCTTATTTGCTAAATTATGACTGACTTGTTTTCTACGAGTTTAAGTGATTCTTAATTTGTCAAATGCATATTTATGAGTAAATATTAGGGAAGGGAATGTTAGCTAAAACAAATGGTCTGTGTAGCTGTTGGATAATGATTTGGGTATACGACAACTAAAAGACAAATGGGACCGTGTGCTTTCGAATTTAAAAGCTTTAAAAAGGGATATTTCTTTAAGTGATTATCTCGCTCTCATTTAAATTTCTTTAATTGTTTGCGACGATAGGAGCATGTTTAGGCCAACCACATTTGGGTAGGCATATCTTTATAACTCTCGTATTTTAGTTTCTCTTTTGAGGTGAGAGGTCGTTCCCGTTAGTTGATTATTACATCCGGGGAATGCCCCAACGATTTTGTATATATTTTTATCCGGGGTATGTCCCGAAGTGAATGTAAATGAAGGCCAAAGACGGAACAATTTGAGGAAGCATAAAATAGGATTTTTACTTTTACTTTTATTCTTGTTTTATTAGGTGGGGAAGACCTCGAGCCTCTTTTGATTGTTTATTTTATTTTTTGTGTTTTCCTACTTCAATTTGAGTATTCTTTAAAGCCAACTTGATCATGTACGCAACCGTACTAGTTACGGGACTCGGGAATGCCTAACACCTTCTCCCTGAGTCAAATGAACCCCCTTACCTTGAATCTCTGGTGCAAACTAGTTTAAGAGTCAAATGTGTTTTGAAGGAAAATTGTTATTAAAAAAAAAAGTTACCTGACACACCGAAATCACATGTCAGGTGACGACTCAGAGTTAATCCTTTAAAACACAATCTTTTGTCACTTTCAAAATTGAAAACCCTTTTGAGCTTCACAAAATCTTTTTATTATTTAATGGAAGATTTAGTGAGGTGGTGGAAAAAAAGAGGTGTGACAGCTTTGGCGACTCTGCTGGAGAATTGCAGGTTCGAGCTAGTATTTGATCTTGTTGGCTTTTAGAATATTCGGTTGAGGTTTTTATGTGTTTTATTTGCTTTGTTTGATTTTTATTTTTGTTTATTTCATTTTATTATTTTGCTAGTAGGTTATGTGTTTATTGTTTTTTTTCCATGTGTTACCGCTTTATAACTGTCATCATTTGCATAACCATGAGTCTTCTTTCTGCAACAAGTCTCGTAGTACGTGTCGCGTACACGAACTATTTGTTGAGTCACCCTTATTTTAGGAAGGGGAGCCGGACGTATGGAGTGGGTGGAAATCTTGAGCAGCCACCATCGACCATACGCTCCCCCGCATTGCCTTGTTAGTGAACCCCAAACGTAGGTCACCCTTTAGGTCATTTTTATTTGCATCATATCATTTAGACCTAATAGGGCTCGGTCCTTGGTATCGTGTCCCTTTGTAAAAGGCCTATCCGAATTTTGTCAAAATGGGCCCATGGCCTAAAAAGACATTCAATCATCCCTATGTGATACATGTTGCATATTTGATGGTAGAAAGGTCATTTGGCGGACTATTTTTTTGGGAAAGAAGGGTGAAAAATGAAGCAAGTGGGGCCCAGTTATATTTTTCTTTCACAACATTTTCAAGAGAAAGAAAAAAATGAAAATGAAAAATCCAAAAAGATTTTACACTTTCCTATCATTTTCAAAAAAAATCAAAAAAAGAAAAGAAAAGAAAATCCAAAAATTTTCACACTTTCCGATCATTTTTCAAAAAAACAAAAAAAAAAAGGAAATCCAAAAAGATTACACTTTCTCGTCATTTTTCAAAAAACAAAAAACAAAAAAGAGGAAAAGAAAATCCAAAAAAATTACATGTTTTAATCATTTTTCAAAAAGACAAAAAAATATGTTTTTCAAAATTCTGTTTTTTAAATTATGTTTCACATCCAATCGGCCCGAACTACGCAAACCTGATTCTCGTCTTTTGGGGCAGGATACGTAGGCAGCCCACATAGGGTCCGATATTCTTAGTGAGTCTTAGGTTTTTGGCTTCGCGGTGTCGTAGCCAAATCTTGCATATTTAGCCACATTTGGCCACATAGGTTGTTTTGGCAAAATATGGTTATTTTCTCAAAGTGGTTTGTTATCCAATGTCTTAGAGCCCTAAGTCCATAACAATGTGTCCTCTCAGTTTTAAGGTCCATCCATATAAATTTGTATGTCTAGCCACTTTTGGCCATATCGGCTATTCTTGCAAAATAACTCATTTTCGCAAAGTGGTTCATTGACCCATGTCTCAGAATCTTGAGTTCACAAATAGGCGTCATATTACCTTAAGGCCCGTCCTTTTGAGTTTGCATCTTTAGCTACTTCTGGCCATTTCGATCGTTTTTGCAAAATGGGTCATTTCCGTAAATTAATTGTGAGCCATGATTATTGGGAGTCTGAAGCCATATAAGCCTTAGGGGGTATTTTCCCTGTCACTTTTGTTGAATTTTGCATTAATATCCATCCTTGACTACATAAGGTATTTTGCAAAAATAGTCCAATCGTGCCTTGCATGTATCCAATAGAAGGTGTCGTGGAGTCACATAGTGTCTTGAGTCTAATCTATTTGGTGTTATTTTATTATTCAGGCGTGGATCTATTTACCATAGCTCGAGCATGACAGATACCCATGACCATTTTAGTCAAGATCATGCATATAAGAGTTGCTTGAAGAAAGTTTTCATTTTTGAGTAAATTTTATGTTGTCTTTTAATTTTTAGTCTTGTACAGTAGTTCGAGTTTTCTAGTCTAGCCGAGTTTGTCCAGTCTTTTGTTATTGTATTTTTGATTCCGTATTCAAGAAAAAATTTGTAAATGAAAAATCCAAAAATATTCTTGGTTTTTTAATTTATTTTATCCATCACTTCTCCAGAACTACGCTTGATCTGATTCATGTGGAACATGATACGTAGGCAACCTACATAGAGTTCGATCGAATCATTTTTAAAATTTTAAAAAAAATTATAAAAAGAAAAGAAGAAAAAAAAATGAATTTGTGGGATGCGAGAGGTGGGAGAAAGAAATTAGTGATAATCATAAAGGAAAGAGAGGAAGAGAAACGAGTAAGCCAAGAAGTGTTATATAAGAAAGAAAAGTGAAGGTTGAAATGAACAAAATTGGGATGATGTCAAATGACATTGTGACCCTTGAAGTCATTCTAGAACCGTTAATTGCTGCTAGGTGCATTGCACACAACGTGAAGTTTTTTATATGATAAATTCCCGAACGCTAACATGTTGGCTTTGTCTTGCTTCTCTTTTGTATTTTAGTTGTCATCATAACAGAGGGTGGTTAGTTTGTGGCGAGTCATCCTTACAATACAAGGTCAAATAGCGATGTAGCCATGACTGACAAAGACTTGGACACATGTGTTGTTGATCCCCCTAAGGGGGATTGTTGAGTCACAATCTGAGTTGAAAGAGGAGGTCATAAGGTTGAAAGGACAAATGGCCAAAATAGACCAAGCCTGGATTAGTGGGCGTCCCCCACCATTACTTCCCACTAACCACTCTGAAAGCCTTGTCACCATTACGCCGCTGTCACAAATCCAAATTCCTACTGCTGCTGATATCTCCCACTACCTTTTCACAGCCCAAAACCACCTCAAAAGAGTTAATGAGTCACTTGGTGAAGACAATTTGATTGAAGTTGGTGAAGGTCAACTCGATGGCTAAGATGTCGAGCTTGGTGATTGGAAAGACACTCCTTTCTTGGATAGCCAAAAAGGAGTTTTGGTGGTTCATTTTTGTTGTCATTTCTGTCGTCATGATTATTTAAGGGTTGTAATATGGATATGGTCTTGTGGATCAAACCCTTCTTATTCTTATTTTGCCTAGTTTGTTTTATTGTAGTAACTCGTCTAGTGTTATCTAGGATTGTTCCAGGGTTGTAACCCACATCTATATTGCTTGTTTTGTTCAAACTCTTTTCACCGTATGTCTAATGCAATCTCCTTTTTTTGTTAGTTCTAGTCAGTTATTATTTAGGTCACTTTTTATTTTTCTTTTTCTTTTCATTCTGACTCTAGTGACATGACATGCACTCATAGTTCTCAGCCTGGTCTTGAAAGTTAGTTTAACCGTGAAGCAATGAAACAATTTTGAATATGATAATATGATGCATTTGAGGAAAACAAGTAAATATTCACGCATTATGAGATAACCTGAAGCTTGAATTGAGTGAAACTGAGGTAGTTGGTCTGAGAAATCAAGACGTTGATGAGAGCATACAACAAAGGAATGTATCTCAAGCAGTTTGAGGTAGATTAGTCAGTGCTGAAATGCATTCTTCCATATCAAGGTAAGGTCGAGTCAAGTCTGCTTCGAACAGGAAAGGGTCATTCATTGGGATAAAGGTATTGCCCATTGACACTTTGTGTTTGTGTTGATGTCATCAATAAACATTGTGCATGGTTCTTCTGCCTATTTTCAGTTGCATGTTTGTATTTGGTATTTTTAAAGTTTGGTATGACGAAGGCATTTTATTCTTCTATCCAAACACTTTTATCTTTTGCTTCCCATTTTGAACCTTAATTTATTTTTTTTCATACCCCTCTTTTGGAATCAGAAATAGAGTTAGGAACTAAAAAAGAAAAAGAAAAAGAGAAAAATAAGAAAAAGAAAGGAAAGAAAAAAAAGAGAAAAAAGGAGAAAAAAAAGAGAAAAAGAAAGAAATATGAAAAATTCAGGTCAGGTTGGAACTACGTTCGACCTGATTCCTTTTAAGGATACGTAGGCAGCCTCACTCTGAGGTTCAGTCCCATTAAAACAAAAATCCAAAAAATCAAAAAGAAAAAAAAATTAAAAAAAAAATCTCAGATAAAGAAACTGGGGCAGAAGTTTTAATTTTGGCCAAAAGATCTGATTCCAAAATTGTAATTTTGAACCCTGTCATCATAAATTATTTTGAGCCTTCATGCCACCTTTTCTTTCCAACCCTGTCCAAAAGCGTACATTACGGTCCAAAGAAAGACCTTCCGACCAATCTTTGAGGATGCCAAAGCAAGTGTGTGGTGAAAGTATGATTTTCTTGAATCATGGGTAATACCTTGTTCTCAGCACAAAGAGAGAAAATGATAAAATGAGAGGGTCTTATTGGTGAAAACCCTTAGGGGCACGATAAGGCGACTGTGAGTTGAGAGAAAGAGAAAAATGAGAGAGGCTTGATGGTGAAAACCCTTCGGACACTATAAGTTGAATAAGGATCGTGAATCAGATAGGATGGTTGGAGCATTGAAGCCCAGTTTCACAGCACAGAGGTATAACAAGAGTGGAACATTAGACTTGCTTGACAGATTAGGCTGCTCAATCCAAAAAATGTACGTCATAGTCGTTAGAGCTGGTCTCCACATGTGATAAGTTTCTACTTTGTAATTTTCTTGTTTGATATCATGTATTTCCATTGTCCCTTACTCTGTTCCTCTTGTATTATTTAAGTCCTCTTTTTGAGTCAGTTTGGTCAGAACAAGTGAGAAATGACTTCAAAATTTACTACCAGCTTTCCAATTGCACAGAGCAGAATCTGGCCAACACATCAAAGCGACATAAGTCAGGAAAGAACAATATGCGCACTGATTTGATAACAATCGACGTGCTTTGGGATTCATGTGATGCAAAGGTTCAGTAAATGTCAATTCATGAGCAATACATTCGGGTATAAGGTATTGGGCTTGAACGGATCAGAGGTGTTTTCATTGATAATGGTTGACAGAGAAAGTGGTTAACCAATAACAAGCAAGGTTTTTCAAGTGGAAATCAAAGTTATCATGGCAACTGAAGGAGGCAGAAGCCCTCAAGGTCAAAGCCACAAACTAACCACCAAGTTTAAACTCACAAGTTTTTCTTTGTCTGAAACAGGGATGAAGGCTATGTTCACATCAAAGCTTGAATTTTTCAAGTTTAATGCCCCAATTCTGCTTATACAAAGGTTATTGACAAGATCACACATTACCCCTAGGAGACACACTTTCTAGTGTGGGTCTTTCAAGGTATACTTTATTTTAGGAGACGCACTTCCTAAATGAGATTATACCCCTAGGAGATGCACTTCCTTGTCTTAGCGCTCTTATTCATGTCCCAGATACAGAAACATAGTAAGCTTTTTAATAAGCATGTTTAGTTCTAATTGTGCATAGGTTTCTTGAAGTTACCATCGTAGGAAAGAGTTATAACTATTTTACACAATCCAAATAAGGAAATAATTTATATAATTGAGTTTGAAATATTAAGTATTAGGAGAATAATTAAATGATTATTTTTAAATATTAAAAAATAATTATATGACTGTTTTATCCAGTGCGAACTCTATTTTTAGAGGGTGAAAAAAAAGAACAAGATTTCGCTAAGGATCTTCGGGCTTTTAATATAACTAGTTCATATAAACGTGCGTTGCGCGTTAATAGTGACCCTACATGACAATCATGCCTAATTTTTACAATTGGAATATATATTACTTGCAAGAAATAAGTAATCATTCTATCTTTTGATAGTTACTTAATATAAATATTAAATAACTTAACTAATTTTTACTTATCTTTCATATGTAACTATTATTTCGAGGTTCTTTTGTTCTCCCAAGCTTGATGGTCCCTTTGCTTTTATCAATATGAAAATTATGTATGTACAAAATATTAAGAGTAATTGTTAAAGGAACTAATATGAAATACTTTACATACGTTAGAACGAAAGTACCCAATGTATAATCAAAAGATAGTGAGAAGAAAATTACCAAATAATGTTCTGATGGTTGATTTCATAGCCTCTAGACAGAAAATTATTCGAAAAGTTTGCGGTCGAAAAGTGGTTGGTGCATTACTGAAATGTAGTATAATTTTTAAAAGATATTTTCAACTCCTTGTGCACGGATAAATATGTAGAGTGAGTACATTTCATGCGACCATTTATGATGTAATTTTTTTTGTTGAAATAAATATTTTCAATCTTCAACATTTTCATTGGAAAGATAATTAAAATTTAAAATTAATATAACCATAATTTAAAATTAATTAAAATAATATAAATAATAAATCATATAAAAATAAATAGATAAAATGAAGCTTACCTCTTCGTCAACAATGTCAAATGCAAACCCTCTCCTCTGTCATTCTTATATTTTGTTATTGGTCATCTTCGAATAATCAATATATTAATTACTCATTCAATATCAAAAGGTTCAAAATTATTTTATAGGGACATATTCTCTCAAAAAGGAATTTGACCCAAAATTGACTTTGTAGGCTCGGGTATGTGTAGTTTAAATGAAAAAGATGTCCAATCTCAAGTGATTTTCAATTATATCCTTAAATAATATAAATATTTAAGATTATAAAAGTCGATCAATATTTCGTGGATATTTTGGTCGTTCAACATTTAGCATAAATTATTCGTGCTTTTATAATAAATATAGATATAGATTATTTTGTGTTTCGGAGACGATACAGTTGAATTAATGATTTCACTAGCAGTAGGAGACCCATCAATTGGTAAAAATAGCACGGGCTAGCCAATTTTTGGACTGATCATTCAAAAATAGCTAGCGTTTGCAAAGTCATTAAAAAATAACCATTATTTTGCTGCAACACGGAAAGTTCCAGCATAATATACTGGATATCAGTGCAGCCGTGTATGAACTTCCAACATATTATGTTGGAACTCCAACACCTGGAAGTTTCAGCGTAATATACTGGAGATTGGAGCACCTGTATATGAACTTCTAGCATATTATGCTGGACCAATATATTATACTGGAATTCAAGTATATTATGTTGGAGTATTTTTTGGATTTTGAACAGTGTTCTCGTTTAATTTATCTTTATATGAAAAATGGCTAAATTTTAATTACTTTTAAAACTGTGACTGTTGTTTAATGACCACTTGTAAATCTGACTATTTTTAAATTTCACCCCGTCAATTGTCATAACTTTGACCCCAATATCCAAATCTTTGCATCAAAATATCCAACAGGCCCATACATAAGAAAATGTATGATTATTATGAAGGACAGAGAAACAAACACTAGCAATCATGGTAAAAGTCTTCTATGTCCTAATCAATCTGTTATACTTTTAAAATTATGAATTTAGAATTAATATTTGTTAAAAATTTGAATTTTTAATTGTTCATATACATAAATTAAAATTGTTAGATTCCATTGAACCCAATAACTATACTCTCATTTGCCACTGAATAAGGGAGCAGTATTGGTACGACAAGGTGACAATGACGAGAGATTGTCACTTTGTTTATACTGTAAAATTTGAGATCCCGATTCACGAGTCTTAGGTTTGAATGAAGTTCAAATGTTCTATATTGAAAAATGTATGGAGTTAATACAAAGGTTCTGAAGAAAAAGAAGCGGTAACACCATGAGATCTGATAGAACTTAGATATTTTTGAAAAATTGGATATGTTAAATAGGGGTGTTCGAGCGGCTACATGCTGTCATTTCTAGCACTAATTTAATAGATGCAGACTTAACCTAAACAGCCATACACCCGACTAACAACAACAACCGGGTAAAATCTCACCAAGTAGAGTCTGAAAGGGTAGAGTGTATGCAGACATTACTCCTACCCACAAGGAGTAGAGATACTGTTTTCGGGAGACCCTCTCAAAAGACGAACAGAGACAATAGATCCTTACCAGCAACAACTATCATAAGATTATAAAAACTACGAACGACTGTTTGTGTAAGGATCCCTATATATCGCTGACCTTTTTGGGCTGGAGATTTGGACCCACTCAAAATCGAGTGAAATTCAAAAATAGCTAGATTTACAAGTGACAATTAAAAATAGTCACAATTTCAAAAGTGATCGAAATTTAGTCACTTTTCATGTAAATATAAATCTGAATGAAAATATTGTTCAAAATTCGAAAAATATTCCAGCATAATATACTAGAGTTCGAATTTTTCCATGTGAATGCTGAAAGTTCATACACAGGTGCTCCAATCTCCAGTATATTATGCTGGAACTTTCTATGTGTTGAAGTTCCAATATAATATGCTGAAAGTTCATACACAGGTGCACCAATCTCCAGCATATTATGCTGCAACTTTTCTTGTTGCAGCAAAATAGTGGCTATTTTTTAATTACCAGTCCGAAAACTGGCTAGCCCGTGCTATTTTTACTTCAAAACCACGATAAAAATTCTAATTTGGGTCTGATAATTGGGCCCAAGTCAAATTAGCTTTCGGCCCATCCGTCATAATCCACCAATCACACAACTCTAGGCTTTCCTATATAAACCATACAAAACCCTAACTTCACTTCCTTCCATCACTGCCGCATTTCTTCTTCCATTTATAGATTCGCTCTGATAAGTAAAAGGAACTCCTCGATCATCACCAATTCAGAATGAGAGCTAAGGTATATGAACTGTGGCATATTATTTTCAATTTTCAGTAAATTTTTAATCCTCAATTTTGTTAATTATTTTTTGTTTTCGTTTTCAGTGGAAGAAGAAGCGTATGAGGAGATTGAAGAGGAAGCGCCGAAAGATGAGGCAGCGATCCAAGTAAAACCGTATTTCGCCCTAATCGAACCAAACCGCATCTTTAGGTTTATGCTTTGAGTTCTAGTTTAAAATTTCAGCGACATTTGAGTAGTTTTTTGCCCTAATGGCACTGAATTGAGATTCTGATATCCGGTTTTTTGTTATTAAATTATGCTACTTATTATTCGTGTTTTTATTTACGTCGTTGCTTTTTATATCTGATTTTGAGTTTGTTGATGTGGAGTATTGGCTCTTGGCCTGCTAGCTATTTGTTTTTAATAATTTGCATCCATATAATTGCGGTAGCCTGAAACAAGAAATGTTGGTCTAGATCGTTAACTAGATGAAATGATTATATTATTTGAAGATTGTTTACATAATTTGAAGATTGTTTTGCTGTTTGAAAAGTGCTATGATTTGTGGACTGGTGGATTCGATTGGATCATTATCAGATGCAGTTACCTATAGAAAAAGATACAAAACTGAGAAATTATTTTCATTTTGATCTGAACTTTCAGTGAAGTCCAGATCAATTTGGACTTGAGACCGATACCATTGCTAAATGAAATTTACGACCTGCGTAGTGTAGTTTGGATGCTAGGCAACTGAGTTCCTGGACCTTTTTCAATTGTGGATTATAATTTCAAGGAATGCTAGGAAAAATAAACCATAATATTCCAGAAAAAAAATGATGCATGCACCTCCAAATGTTAGCTTGTTTGGTGTTCCTATGGTGCATTTTTTTGGCAATGATGGAAATAATTTTCAGCGCCTGAATATGATAATGTCAACTTGGAGTTGCAGGGTTGTATGACATTGTTGTTTCAGGGAAGGTTGGAACTTTGATTATTTCCATTGGGTCAAACATGGATGTTATATGCTTTGGTAGTATTGGAAGTGTTTAAATTCGCTTCTCTACAATTTTACTGCCAGAGTGCGATGTCCCGAGTGAATATTTTATCTTTTAGCATTGATTGCCTTCTCTGTCTTTCATTTGAAGTGGTTGCATCATTCATGTGTTTTCAAGGCTTACCAACTGAAGTTTGGCTCATTAGTGCCTGATTTCGGCGTAATTGATATTTCCTTTATATTGGCTAAGTCAGTGTCTGATTGTCTAACAATATCGTCGGTACTAAAAGCACTTTGGGTGCTGCATAGTGGCTTAATTCGGGAGAGGTTAATTTTGTGCCATTGCTGCTCTCTCCTGGAATTTTTAGTCCACAATCTTTACGTGTGTTTAAAGATGCATCGAATAAGTGGACTTCTAATTTAATGGCTCATGATATGGCTGTTGCATCGTGTCTGGTATTTATTTAGATGGATGAGGGTAGAGGGGTTTGTTTATCTTTGAGTTTTGAAGTTGAACAGTGGACTTCTTGGTCATAAAATACATAAGAAAGTTCTTTGTATGACTACTTGATTCTGCAAAAATAAGGAATCGGGTGGTGCTCCTTGTCATAATTCCTGTTGCTTAATTTCAATGTTTTGGACCCTAGTTCAAAAATACTGATTGGTTCTGCATCGAAACCACCTGTAGCTAGACCTTTTTCCTTCGAGGAATTGGGAACCCATCGAGGGAGTGAAACAGCCCCGCTTTTTGTCACAGTATTCTCTAAGCAGAGGCTCGTGCAGAAGTGCACGTGCAATTGCACTTTTATTGTATTTGATGCACTTGATAACCATGTCGAATTCTCTTGGAGTAAGGTTGGTGTCCTACCTTGCGGCATATGCGTCCAGTCAAATATTTAACATTTTCTTCAATCTCTCGTAACCTTGCAAAACTTCCATGAGATACACTTGGAAGTTGTTTTGATTCAATATCAATATCTATAATAAAATTAGAAGAATGGCTCAGATGTCTGAGCAAGCTGTAGATCAAATTGATTGGGGAAGATTTGCTCGAACACAAATGCCTGTATTTTGACGGAGAAATTGCACGGTGCGCCCTAATTGGTCGCCCCTATTTAACCTATATTCATATTTTTAAAATTATTTAACCTATACTCTAATTTTTACAATTTCAGTGTCGCCTTCCTGTTACCTGTGCAAAAAGTTTTTGAAATTTTTTTATGACAAAACTACTTAGTCTAGGATAAAACTTCAGCTTATTTAGTGTTGGAGTTTTTACAAATGAACTAAATAACTTAAGTATTTCTGTTGAAGTTTTTGAAAAAGCCTAGAATACTTAAGTTTGTCTGATTGCTTTTACTGCTTAAGGCCCGTATGCTTGAAGTTTATGCGAAAAATGGATATGCTTGCAATTTTTTTTGTAAAGCAGATATAAGTTAAAACTTGACCTTAAAAGTTAAAACGTGACCCTAAAAACGAATATAGATGCAAAAGTCCCGTATTTTGAGTTTCCTAGAGATCATTAGAACTTTCTGTTGTAGTTAAATCTCCCTTTAGTCCTAGTTGTTTGTTACTCTCCCTTGTCACTACTATTTCGACTTGGACTACTTTAAACTCTCCCTTTTCACTACTGTTTCGACTTGGACTACTTTAAACTCTCCCTTTTCACTACTATAAATGGCCCTTTAAATGTAGTTGACACCATAATTTTTACTACCACTTATATCGGAAGTATATATATACATATTTGAGACTAATGATAGCGATTTGCGGCTTAACAATTTTAAAACAGATTTTCTGAACTACATTTATATAATATTTAGAGTGTCGCTCACATAGCTTTATGAAAAGGTTATTACTAGTACTCCAATACTGCTACTATTAGTATATATAAAAGTTTGGGTGTTAACTAAACTTTTTAGGGGTCGTTTGGTTGGAAAGAAGTTATCGTGGGATTAGTTATTTTGGATTAGTTATTCTATTTTTTCACGGAGATAAAAAGCTGTCATGTCCTGACCTCGGGGAGCGCGACCAGCACTGAACCGAGGTACTCCGGTCAAGCAAGCCTTTACAATACCTTCAACCCAACTTACCCATGAATAAAGAGAAGAATACATTTCATTAATTTGACAGTAAGAGGTCATGTGAACAACACCAGTTCATTTTCATTAATTACGTCTTAACAAGTCTTTAAAACAGTACATTGTAGAATCATAGTTAAAGTGAAATAGATGATACAATTACAACAATTTTAGTTTAACTTTCCCAAAACAGATACCACCCACACTATGTCTACAGAGCCTCTAACAGGAACAACAGAGTGCTATGACAATGCTGGCATCAAGGTCCTGGCTATACCTCAAAACGCTATGTACAAAGGATAGAAGATATAGGATCCCGAAATGAATTGAAGCTCACCAAATCAGCTGAGGAGAGGGTGTGCTGCTAGCACTGATCGATACCACCTACTATGGAACAATATGTATCCATTAAAGATGCAACGCCCCCGAAAAAAAGGGACATTAGTATATATGGAATACTACTAGTATGCAAAACTAAACATCCTCTCAATAGAACGAGCAACAGTAAGTGGAGAATAAAACATGAAATCAATAAAAGACTCGAGCAGTACCAAGGTGTCAAGTTAGGGAAAGCTAAATTTCAAATAGGCTTCCGTAAATTAAGTTGAGAGATCTTTGGCACCGCACTATTGTGTTTTAGCACGGAGTCTGATCTCAGTCCGACCGGCTAAGCCCTCTCACCCCGAGACATCTGAGACGTACATTCACAGTACCACAATGTGCACGGTATGTCGCCCGAACTCAGCCCGATCGGCTAAGCCGTCTCATCACAATGCCGTGTGGGTCGACATCACATCACATCTAGCTAGTCATAATCTTATCCTATTTAAAGGGAAAACATCTCAACACGCCAATATCATCCCATATAAGGGGAAACAGTCTCATCACATTAACAGGGGATTTACCCCTCAATCACTCCTACACCAGCACATATAGTTTCGGGGTTAGGTTGTTCCGACCTACCCTTCCTTGGTAGCTAAACGATACTCCCAAAGAATTTATTATTAAAAGTTTTTACCACCCAATTCATATCCTTCTACATGTTATTCATTTTATTGGCTGGGCAATAACACAATATCATTCTTGGTACGTTGACTCGTACTTCAAATACTCTCCCGAAGAATAGCACAATATAATGAGAACATTCCGGAATACATATTGAAGATATTCATATGTATCATCATTACGCCAAACTTATTCAGAAAAGTCAATTCATAATGGATAATTCGGGACTGCGCGTATTTTTTTCTTTTTATTTTTAGTGTATTTTTTTTCTCCTCTCTTATTCTTCTTTGAATTAATTTCTCTACTATAAATAGATCTCTTTTTTCCTCTCTCGTTATTTTATTTTCTTCGACGCCTAATACTATTTGAAATAACAAGACTAATTACCATATTCAAGCACTTTCTTCAAAAAGTATAATATTTTTTCTTTTGTAGTATACCAATATTATATGATCTTCAATTTGTAGTATTATTTAATTATAATTTTTTTTTGGGCATACATGCATATAATGTATTAACATAATACAATACTACCTCGTTTATTATTTTCACAAGAATATATAATGTTTTTCTTAACATAATGTAGCTTGTCGGCACATATGTTCTTACCAATATTATTATTTTTATATACTTATATTTTATATTTATTAAAATTATTAATATATTTTATTTTATGTTTTATACTTTAAATTAATAAAGGTAAAAAGTAAATAAAGTCTTTTATAATAAATACTTAATTTTTTTATAATGTTAATTTTAAACAAAATTTTTATTGTCCTTTTTCGTAATTTGACACTAAAAAGTACTTTTGAAAAAACTGACTAAACATAATTTATTTATCAAATATCATAAAACGTACTTCTCAAACAAATTGACAAGCACAAACTGTTAATTTTCAAAATACTTTTTCGAAAAATACTTTAAAACAAAATATATTTTAAATAAAATAGTTTTTGGTAGGTTAATCAAACAGACTCTAAAGTGAGGAATCATGAAAACAAGACAAGACTCAACTTTAAGGAAATTTTCAAAATGCGATAATTCATGAATTTATGCCAAGAAAATGGTTAAATGGTCCTTAATGTGTAGGGGTTGAGCTATTTTTGGGGGCTTTTGCATTCGTATTCACTTTTTGTGCCATGTTTTAACTTATACCCGCTTTGTAAAAAAAATTGCATCTGTACCCGCTTTTGCGCATAACTTGAGCATGCGGGGCTGAAGTAGCAAAGGCAATCACGCAAAACTTCAGCATTCTAGTAGATGGGCATGAAGTTTTTGTCTTTGTAAATGGGGAACTTCAGCATACGGGGCTGAAGTTCCCCAGTTATAAAAACAAAAACTTCAGCATTCGGGGTTGAAGTTCCCTCAGTTACACTGGAGAACTTCAGCTCTAGAGCTGAAGTTTTGTCTTTGTAACTGGGGAACTTCAGCATACGGGGCTGAAGTTTCCCAGTTATAAAGACAAACTTCAGCATACGGGCTGAAGTTCTCTAGTTTACAAAGACAAAACTTCAGCTCTAGAGCTGAAGTTCTCTAAAGCTGAAGTTTTGTCTTTGTAATTGGGGAACTTCAGCCCCGTGTGCTGAAGTTGTTGTCTTTATAACTTGGGAACTTCAGCTCTAGAGCTGAAGTTTGTAAATGGAAAATTTCAGCTCTAAATCTGAAGTTTTGTTTTTGTAACTGGGGAACTTCAGCCTTGTGTGCTAAAGTTTTGTCTTTATAACTGGCGAACTTCAGCTTAACTGGTGAACTTCAGCTCAGCGAGGGAAAGGGGAGCTGAAGTTATTTAAAAAGTGGGTACAAGTTAAAAGTTTTTAAAAAAGCGGGTATAGGTTAAATGGGGGCGACCAAATAGGGTGCCCCACGTAATTTTTACTTATTTTTGTCCTTAATATGTGCAAAAAGTGGATAATGCTGGTCTTAAATATTAGCAAGGGCGGCCCTTCCATAAAGCAAGTAAAGCAACTGCTTTAGACCCTATATTTGTGGGTGTTTAACCAAAGAATTAGATCTTTTGACCAAAACTATTTTTAGGATGAACACAGGTTTCTGATAACCAAGGCAATACTGATTATTGTAAGTAATTTAATAAAGAAAAATCAATGAGATGCACGTAAAGTAAAGTGTATTGCAATAGTAGTTTGGATGTCCCTTACAGGTTATATTTTACTCCCTTATATAGTGAATTTCCTAATATAATATCTACCCTTTTCAGTATTTGAGCATTAATGAATAATTATGACATTAATGTAACATTACAATGAGTAACTGTAACTGTTGCGTGAATATTATGTAACGTGTGGATCACTAATTGAAGATCTCTGAATCTGCCCTTTGTTCCGCCCAGATACATTTTGACCGTGTCTCTTCATCTTCTCAATCAGGTTGAGACTTCCGTAGCTAATTAACCTGTGTGTGTGATTTACCGTGCCTCTTTGCCTCATACCTCTTCATAGAGTCCCGTCCAGCTGTCGTGTCTTCATTGCTCCACGTAGACTGCTGAGTCATCAAGATTTATTACACGTGTGAAGCTCTTTTTTACCAATACAGATAGTCCCCCCACTTACTATATATTTATCGATTAATATTTGGTAAGTGGATACTCATTCATGGCGGGAATATTTTGCCGCCGCTTCACTCGAAACATTGCATCTTTTTCTGAATGTAGGCGTCGCTTGTCACTTCCATTTAATGCTTATGCCACGTGGCATTTCTGGGTTGGTTTTGCAATTGTTCAGCTCCTTTTAAGGCTTTTTGCGGATGAATCAGTCACGAAGTGACATTTTCAATTATGTCTTTCATATCATTGTTATTTCCCATTTTTGACTGTTGTCTTCGAGTATAAATACCCCTTTTCTTTTCTTTCACGAAAATCTTCTAACTTTCAAACTTTATTTGTAAAGAACTTTTTCCTTGTCTTTGTAGATATGTCTTCTTCAAACCAAGCTAAGAGAGTCATAAACGTAGATGATTTGACTCCTTCTTCTTCTCCAACGCGGAGTAGGAGAGGCGGCAGGTTAAGGAGTTTAGGTTCTACTCCTTCAATGGGTTCTTCCTCTTCTCAAATTACTTCCGCTCCTTCTTCTAGGTCTTTAACTTCTCTGAGGGCTAGGGCTTCTAGATCTTCATCTAAAGGTAGAGAACATCACGAACCTTTGCGCGAACTGAGGGTCGATGAAATAGTACCTGCAGAGTTCACCTTTGCTAGGGATAGTCAGGCCCTTAGAGATAAGCTTTCTTCATTGTCGTCTCTTGATAGTGCTGACAGGTACCCTACCCAACTCACTGAAGGTTTAATTCCTCTTATACGCAGGGACTGTTATTGGAGTTCTGATTTTCCTATAATCGTTCCAAACATTAATCAAAGAATAACGTCTTACAAGACGGGGAATTATTTTGTTTATACCTATCCCTTTACATTAGGGTTCAAGCCTCCCATCGACCTAGTAATCATCAAGCTCTGTCGATTTTTCAAAATTTGTTTGGGACAAGTCGGTCCTCTTGTATGGCGAGTCGTTGCATGTCTTAGATACTTGGCTACCTTAGCTTCGATCCCCTTTACCTTTCATCATCTTATTCACCTCTATTCCCCAATGTTGTTCCATCAGGGAATATTTACCCTGGCTGCTAGGAGTAAAAGGGTGTTAGTGACTCCTGAAGATGATAAAGATCGAGGTTGGTTTTTTCGACATGTTGCTGTTCCTACTGCTGGTTTAGTGGGTGAAGAGAATCTTCCCTTCCCTGAGAAGTGGAATCTTGCACGTGAGTACATTTTTGCTCACATTCCTTGCCTTTTGCTTTAGATATCTTATCAATACCATAGCTGTTTCTTCTTTTTGCAGCAATCATGGGAACCTTCGAGAATGTCTCCGATTTCAGAGATTGGGTAGAAAAGCTTTTGTTAATCGCTCCATTGGAAGAACGTTCATGGAAGTACCTCTATGAGAGGTTTGGTTGGAGAGTTAATACTCATGGTAAGTGAAGTTTTTGTTTGTACTTGTTTCTTCCTTTGAGCATTATTTAATCCTTTCCTTTTGACAGGGTTTCCTGCTCGTGGAGTTTCTGCATCCGCGTCTGTTCCGAAGTTATCCCTGGATCAGGCCCAGGAGATCATTTCAGGCTCTTCTTCTTCAAAGAGAAAAGCAGGTGGGTCAAGGACCTCGGAAGAAGAGGAGGAAGAAGAGGGCTCTTTAATCCATAGGTCACGCAGTAGGAATGTGGTCTCAGACGACGAGTCTACACCTATTATTGATCCTTCCGTACCTGAATTTGAATTTTCTGCCCTTGAGGATGCTTCTCCCTCTCCCGTGCGTGATTCTGTTGATCATTTATTCCGGGAAGGCTTTGGTCCTATTGCTGATGAAGCTCACTTGGTTGTTTTCTCTCCTTCTCTTAGAGAACTCCCCTCCACTGTTCCAGTTATTTCTCCTGCCCCCGTGTCTATTCCTGCTCCTGTTCTTGCTCCCTCTCCCGTGGATTTTTCGGCTGCTCAAACTTCCTTGCCTGTGGCTCATGCATCTGTTCCTGCTTCCGCGCCTTCTGTTTCAGAAGTAGGGTCTTCCAGCAGGGAGATGAGGCAGGTGATGATAGAAGTTCCGGCAGAGGGTAGCCTCTTTAAAAAGTCTGGTCAGCCTGATATGTTGTTGAAACCATTGATAGGTCCGACAGAGAGAGCTAAGCTTGGAGCAACAAGTGAGGGTCATGACGACAGAGTTGGCCGTGGAGAAGGCATCCTCTGATCAGGCATGCAAGGATAAGAGCGTCCTAGAGTCCTCATTGGCGGAGCAGCTGTCTCGTGCCTCTGAAGAGGTCAGGAGTTTGAAGGCCTTACTAGACCAAAAAGAGGAGTATTCAGGAGAACTTGTGTAATCTATTACTCGGACCTAGGAGGATCTCCGCAACTCTTTGGAGAAAGTTCAATTCCTGAAAAGGTCTTTCGCTCCTTTAAGGGCCTTTAATGATGTTGTTGTGACTGAGAGGGATGAACTAAGAGCTGAAGTTATGCTATGGGAGAAATATTACAAAGCTCTTGAAGATAGGGCAGCTGTCGATGTTAGTTGGACGTATATGAACTCTCGCCTTGACACATTGACTGAAATGAGCCGAGAGGGCTTCGACCTTAATGCTGAAATTGCAACAATCAAGGAGTCCATTGAGAAGGCTCAACAAGGTCAGAATCTCTCTTCACCTGAAGGTGAGGCTCCTGCTGCTCAAGTCTCTTCGTCCCAAGCCGCTTCTGCTCCTTCTGCCAGTGAAGTCAACCCCCCTCCTGATGAAGTTTAAGAAGTTGGTTGCTCCCCCCCTTTTTTTCCTCAATTGGTGGTTACCCCCAGTCCCATCGGGGGTAAATTTGGATCTCTTAAAGTCCCCAAATGACAACTTAGGGGCACCTTAATGTATAAAAAACTCTATACGACTAAGTATAAGTTAATACTTAGTTTTTACTTAGTCGTTTTAATATACTAATGCAAGTATGACTTTTGTTTTCCGTTGAGTTTCTGTTTCACTCTTTAAGTCATTTGCATGCTTTATTTTTCGAGGTTTTAGTTTTACCTCTGAGTTTTGCATATAGAATGCTTTAGATTACTCGCACCTTTTCGTAATAGGCACGATGTCATATAAAATGTGTGCCTTTTTGTAGTAGGCATAATTTAAGAAAGAGGGACCTTTTTGATCGACACTTAATGAAGAAGACGTCTCAACTTCATAAAGGTGTAATAATGCAATAGAGTGATAGGAATTTTTCACATGTTTAAGAATGTTTCTGAGGAAAGTTTTTTGTTTGAACTTTCACAACATTTTACATGTGTTTGATTATCGTCTAAAACTCATGTTGCAACTGTTTTCTTTTAACAGATTTGATATACACTTGTATTTTGTAACTGTTTTTCGTATGTAACAGTTTTTTCGAGTTAATACAAGAGAGCAACTGTTTTTCGTTCGTAACAGTTTTTATTCAAGTTGGGGTTTTCACCCGTAACTGTTTTTGTTGACAACTGTTTTCAATAAGCATGAGGGAAATGCTCTTACATCCTTAACTATTTTATTTTATAACAGTTTTTTGAACAAGTACAAGGATTTTGATCTTTCATTCGTAACTGTTTTATTTGATAACAGTTTTCTATATGAGTACAAAGATTTCGTAATTGTTTTTAGTTACAATAGTTTTGAATGAGTACAATGACGATGATCTTTTATCCATAACTGTTTTTGGTTACAACAGTCTTTCTTTTGAATAAGTACAAAGATGCGCATTTCTTCCTCGTAGCTAACATTTTGCCTTTTAACCTGAACATGTTCGAAGGTTTTTTGGATTAGGCTTTGTGTTTGAGTCTTTGGCTCTTTCGATTTTGCTCGTATCACTTGACTTGTTGGGTAGATGGATCTTCAGGCTCGAGCTTTGACTTTTTGATAGTCTTTTTTGCTTCGTCTTTGCCTTCCATACTGTATAGTCCCCCAAGTGTTTGATATTTGAAGAATGAAATCTCGAGCATTTGACTATTCCTTCCTCGTGGTCCTTTTCCTGAAAGGGAAAAACATACGGGACTCGAAGGCATATAGTTTTTAGATGATGACTGCTTAACCCTTTAAAATGTCCATCAGAAAGTGTAACCCTAGACCGGGAATTCAGTTACTTCCTCGCGTCTTTGCAGGTGTAATATCACCATCTGGTGATGGTTTAGCTTTATGCCTATCATCTAAAAAGGTTAGTAAAATTTAAAATGTTCAAAATAAAATCGAACGTGTGATACCTGACCGGGGTACTTCTTTTCCTTAGAAATAATACTTATTCAAGTGGATGGAATTCTAACTTGTTGGTAGGATTCTGCCGTCCATAGCTTCCAGCTCGTAGGCGCCCTTCCCAGCTATGCCTCGGACTTTGTAGAGTCCTTCCCAGTTTGGACTTAGCTTTCTTGCGCCTGCTTCTTTCGTTGATTGAAAGACTTTTTTGAGGACGAAGTCCCCAATCTTGAAGTATCTGAGATGAGCTTTACGGTTGTAATAACGCTCTATGATTTGTTTTTGAGCTGCCATCTGTATTAGTGATGCTTCTCTCCGTGGTTCAAGCAAGTCCAGATTGGTATTCAATTCATCGTCGTTTGCTTCCTTCATGGTTTTTGTAATCCTTATGCTTGGTTCGCCAATCTCCACAGGTATTAAGGCTTCTGAGCCATAGACAAGTGCGAACGGAGTTTCTCCCGTGGCTGTTTTTGAAGTTGTTCAGTATGACCATAGTACCGCTGGTAACTCATCAGGCCAATTTCCTTTGGCTTAATCTAGCCGCTCCTTTAGATTGTTGATGATGACTTTATTCGTTGACTCAGCTTGACCATTAGCCACGAGGTGGTATGGCGTTGAAGTGCTCCGTTTGATTTTCAAGCTTTCGAAGAATTCTGTGATTTGCGAGCCTATGAATTGTGGACCATTATCACACACGATCTCCTTTGGTATCCCAAAGCGGAATATTATGTTTCTCCATAAGAAGCTTTTAACTTCCTTTTCTCGAACCTATTTGAATGCTTCTGCCTCTACCCATTTTTGTGAAATAGTCGATTAGCACGAGTAAAAACAGTACATGTCCTTTAGCTGTGGGAAGAGGTCCCACTATGTTCATACCCCATTGAAGGGCTATGGGGATATTATTGGATGCAATAATTCTTCTGGTCGATGCATGTTATTGGTAAACCTTTTGCATCTGTCGCATTTGGATACGAAGTTCTCCGCCTCTTCTTCCATCTTAGGCCAATAGTACCCCGCTCTGATTAGGGTTTTTACCAAGGATCTCGCCCCTGAGTGATTTCCACAGTGTCCTTCATGGAATTCTTTCATCATGAACTCCGTTTGGTTAGATCCGAGGCATTTTGCTAGGGGCCCTCCGAACATCTTGCGATATAATGAGTTGCGAATGAGGCAGTACCGTGCAGCTTTGCGGCGAAGTGCTTGAGCTGTTTTCTTGTCTTCAGGTACGGTGCCATTCTGCAAAGAATTTAAGATTTCGTTTCTCCAATCCCAGGTTAAATTGTTGAAAGTTACCTCATTTCTATCCTGGTCGATCGCTGAATGGAATAGATGAACGAGAATTGCATTGTCTTTGTTTGTTACTTCCGTGACTGCTGCGAGGTTAGCTAATGCATCTGCTTCTGCATTTTCCTCTCTAGGTATTTGTATTACCTTCCATGTTTTGAATTGTCTCACGAGCAATCGTGCCTTTTCCAGATATTGTTGCATCCGAGTCTCTTGAGCGATGTAAGTCCCTGCATCTGATTTACTACCAGTTGGGAGTCGCTTTTGATTACGATTTGCACGATTGAAAGTTCTCATGCGAGTTCTAGTCCTGCAATGACAGCTTCGTACTCTGCTTCATTGTTGGTTATAGGATAACATTTGATAGTCTGTCGTGTCTTTTCACCCGTGGGTGATATTAAGACTATGCCTAAGCCGACACCTTTTATATTGGAAGAACCATCAGTAAATAGGGTCCATAGACCCGGATTAGCACCGTTAAAGAGTTGTAACTCTTTTTCACTTCAGGGAAAATGCTATTACTAAAGTCAACGACAAAATCAGCTAAGATCTAAGACTTGATAGCAGTCCTATGCCGACATATTATTTCATGCTCACTTAATTCTATGGCCCACTTGGCTAATCTTCCTGATAATTCTTGTTTATGCAGTATGTTTCTTAATGGATACGAGGTCACAACTATGGTTGGATGACATTGAAAGTATGGCCTTAATTTTCTAGATACCATGATTAGAGCTAAGGCTAACTTTTCTAGATGTGGATATCTAGTTTCAGCATCTAGTAATGTCTTGCTTACATAATAAATTGGAGATTGTTTATCTTTATTCTCCCTTACCAATATTGCACTTACAGCAATTTCTGATACGGCAAGGTAGACGAACAACCTCTTCCCCTCCTTTGGCTTTGACATCAACAAAGGTTTTGATAGATAAGCCTTTAGGTCTTTGAGATCCTGTTGACATTCTTCAGTCCATTCGAACCGATTTTTCTTTTTGAGAACTGCAAAGAATTTAAAACTTTTCTCAGAAGATTTGGAAATAAATCTTTCTAAGGCTGCAATTCTTCACGTTAGTCTTTGAACTTATTTTTTGTTTGTAAGTACATCAGGTATTTCTTCTATATCTTTAATTTGACCAGGCTTTACCTCTATTCCCCTGTTTGATATAAGGAAACCCAAGAATTTACCTGATTCTACGCCAAAAATGCATTTTTCTGGATTCAGTTTCATATTATACCTGCGTAAAATGTCAAAGGTAATAGAGAGGTGCTGGAAATAGTCTTCCGCCCGTGTTGATTTTACCAGCATGTCATCGATGTAAACTTCCATCGTTTTTCCCAGATGTTCCTGGAACATCTTGGTCACTAGCCTTTGATAGGTGGCTCCAGCGTTTTTTAAGCCAAAAGGCATGACTTTATAACAATAAGTCCCCCTGTTTGTAATAAAGGAGGTTTTTTCCTCGTATGAGGAATCCATTTTAATATTATTATAACCAGAATACGCACCTAGAAAGCTTAACAATTCATGACCTGTGGTGGCATCAATCATTTGATCTATATGTGGTAATGAGAATGAATCTTTGGGGCATGCTTTATTTAATTCAGTATAATCTACGCATACTCTCCATTTGCCATTCTTTTTAGGTAATACCACAGTGTTAGCTAGCCAGTTAGGGTACGTTACCTCTCGTATCGAACCAATTTTCAAGAGTTTCTGTACCTCTTCGTCAATCACTTGGTTCTTGAATGGTCCTTGCTTTCTTTTCTTATGCTTAACAGGTACGAAGGATGGATCTTCCTTTAGTTTATGAGTCATCACTTCTAGTGGGATACCTGTCATATCTGAGTGGGACCACGCAAAGCAATTTGCGTCAGTCTTTAAATAATCAATTAACTTAC
>ML382256.1:88303-104978 GCA_005239525.1 Nicotiana knightiana | reverse complement strand
AAGCCAAAAGGCATGACTTTATAACAATAAGTCCCCCTGTTTGTAATAAAGGAGGTTTTTTCCTCGTATGAGGAATCCATTTTAATATTATTATAACCAGAATACGCACCTAGAAAGCTTAACAATTCATGACCTGTGGTGGCATCAATCATTTGATCTATATGTGGTAATGAGAATGAATCTTTGGGGCATGCTTTATTTAATTCAGTATAATCTACGCATACTCTCCATTTGCCATTCTTTTTAGGTAATACCACAGTGTTAGCTAGCCAGTTAGGGTACGTTACCTCTCGTATCAAACCAATTTTCAAGAGTTTCTGTACCTCTTCGTCAATCACTTGGTTCTTGAATGGTCATCGCTTTCTTTTCTTCAGCTTAACAGGTACGAAGGATGGATCTTCCTTTAGTTTATGAGTCATCACTTCTAGTGGGATACCTGTCATATCTGAGTGGGACCACGCAAAGCAATTTGCGTCAGTCTTTAAATAATCAATTAACTTACCTCTTTGACCGGGGCTCAGCCTCGTGCCTATATACACTTTCTGTTCAGGTTTTTGTTCAAACAATGGAACAGCTTCGAGCTCTTCCGTAGTTGTTTTGATGTGCTCGTCTTCCTCCGGTTCATGAATGACATCCAATCTGGAATCTACATCCGTGTGGTCCAATGCATCTTCCGTGGTGACTTGATTCACCTTCTCGTGAGTATCTTCTTTTGTACCTGTTTCAGCAATAATACCTTCCGTACCAATTTGGGTAGTAATTTCTTCCATTCATGTTTGGGCGGTTTTACCTACTTGGGAGATTCCCTTATCTTTTGATTCTTCTACCTCTACTTTTTTCTTGTAGTGTACCACGAAATATATACTTCTCGAGGTTTGCTAATCGCCTCTAATTTGCTGAATCCCCTATTCGGAGGGAAATTTAATTACCTGATGCAAGGTGGATGGTATTGCTTTCATGTCGTGGATCCATGGCCTTCCCATGATTACGTTATAAGACATGTCAGTATCGATGACTTGGAACCTGGTATTTTTGATTACTCCCTCAGCATAAGTGCTAAGTTCAATTTCCACTTTTGTTATAATCGTAGAGTTATCAAACCCTGATATGGCTTGTGCCTTTGGGATTACTTGATTACCCAATAGAATTTCTTCCAGGACTCTTAGAAAAATGATATTGACTGAACTACCTGGATCAATCAACACTCTTTTAACGTTAGTGTCATGAATAAGTAAGGATATTACCAGAGCATCGTTGTGAGGAAGCATTAATTTGCCGACATCTGCATCATCGAAGGTTATATCGTCTACTTCCAGATTTCACGAACCCATTTTTCGTGTGTAATTGTGAACTTCGTGGCCACTTTGCAGACCACCCCGTTTACTTCTTCACCTCCGTGTATCACGTTGATGATTCATTTTGGAGATGGAGGTTTTGGGGCCTCCTGCCTGTTCTTCATGTATGCATGTTTACCTTTTTCACTAAACAATTCTGTTAAATAGCCCTGTTTCAATAATTGTTCTACCTCACCTTACGAAAATTTACAATCTGCAGTTCTATGTCCATGATCATTATGGAATTCACACCAGAAATCTGGGTTCCTCTTATTCAGGTTTGACCTCATTTCTTTGGGCCATCGAACCTTATCACCCATATTTCTTAATACTGAATTAGTTCGGAGGTACTTATATTGAAGGTGTGATCCCCCAATTCGTGCATTACCTATAGTTCGTTCATCCTGATCCTTTTTAGATCGTGATGAGGATGAGCCTGCATCTCTGCTTGGTGGTCTATAATCTGACTTGGTGTTTTCGAACCTGGGACGAGTTTCACGTCCCGATGGTCCCAAGTAAGGATCGTACCTGTTTTTACCTGATCTTCTGTCTGATTCAGAACATCTGGATCTGGTATGATCTTCATCTTTCGAACGAGCAATGGTATCTTCTTCTATTCGAAGTTTAGTAGTGTACCTGTTATAAACATCGTTCCACATTGTAGCTGGAAATTCTCTCAAGCTTTCTTTGAGTCTTCTCGTGACTTCTGAGCTTTTGTTATTTAGATAACTTGCAAATGCCATGGCTGCCCAATTATCAGGCACCCTTGGTAATTACATTCTTTCTCTTTTGAACCTATCTACAAATTCACAGAGTAGTTCCGTGTCTCCTTGCTTTATTTTAAATATGTCCTCCATTATTTTCTCGACTCTCTGCGCACCGGAGTGTACTTTTATGAAAGAATCTGCAAGCTCAGCAAAAGAATCGATAGAATTTTTAGGAAGAAGAGAATACCAAGTTAGGGATACTTTGGTAAGCGTTTCTTCGAATTTTTTGACAAGGACTGATTCAATCTCTTGTTTTGTTAAGTCGTTTCCCTTTACTCCAGTGGTAAAAGTAGTCACGTGGTCGCGTGGGTCAGTTGTTCCGTCATACTTAGGAACGTCAGTCATTTTAAACTTCTTGGGTATAGGCAAGGGTACTGCGCTTGGTTTCCAAGGTTATTGAGAATATCTATCAACATCAATGCCTTTGATAACAAGTGGTACTCTAGGAATTTGCTCGATTCGATCATTTTTTTCCTTCACCTGTTTCTGCAAGGTTAGTAGTAAATTTTGTAATTCAGAGTTATTAGTCATACCTGGTCTCACTTCGAAAGTTCGTTAGGAGTGTCATCCCTTCCTGAGTTTACCAACCCAGACTGAGGATTTTCCACGGTGGTACTGTTATTGGGAGGTGGTGTCAGTGATGCAGGTGATGTCGCTGATAATCCCCTTGCAAATTCTTGCAAAGCTTGGCCCACATACTCTGTAATCCTTTACTTTACCCGATCTTGTTCTACCATTTGATCATTATTATCGTTGTTGTTATTGGATCTTTCTGGGGATTGTTCCCTTGAACCACGTGGGGTTCCTAAAGGTGATGGAACCGGGGTTCCATTTCTCTGCTGGTTGTTGTCGTTGGAGTTCGACATATTTTAGAGGATATCGCTTGATAAGCAAACAAAGATTATTAGACTTCCCGGTAACGGAACCAATTTGTTTAACCAAAGAATTAGATCCTTTGACCAAAGCTATTTTTAGGATGAACACGGGTTTCTGATAACCAAGGCAAGACTGATTATTGTAAGTAATTTAATAAGAAAAAATCAATGAGATGCACAAAAAGTAAAGTGTATTACAATAGTAGTTCGGATGTCTCTTACAGGTTATATTTTACTCCCTTATATAGGGAATTTCCTAATATAACGTCTGCCTTTTTCAGTGATTGAGCATTAATGACTAATTATGACATTAATGAAACGTTACAATGAGTAACCGTAACTGTTGCGTGAATGTTGTGTAACGTGTGGATCACTAATTGAAGATCTCTGAATATGCCCTTTATTCCGCCCAAATACATTTTGACTGTGTCTCTTCATCTTCTCAATCAGGTTGAGACTTCCGTAGCTAATTAACTCGTGGGTGTGATTTGACGTGCATCTTTGCCTCATACCTCTTCATAGAGTCCCGTCCAGCTGTCGTGTCCTCATTGCTCCACGTAGACTGCTGAGTCATCAAGATTTATTACACGTGTGAAGCTCTTTTTTACCAATACAGTGGGGACCTCATTTTTTGTTACGCCTAATAGACTATGTATAAGTTTAAAAAAGACTTCTGTAAAGTGAAAAAGTTTGATTTCTTTCTAACAAATATAGAGGAGAAGGATTTGCAAATGCTATGATTTATACCAAGGAAATTGAACTTGAAATAAATATTGAACCTAAAATTCGTAAGAATCCGGTGATATATAGGAAGTAACAATTTGATATGAATATTGATAATGAAATCTCAAAATCTTTCGAAGAATACTATAGAGTTGATTACTTTTATGCATAATAGACAAAGCTATTTTTTCACTTCAAAATAGATTTGAACAATTCGAAGCATATGAAAATATTTTTGATTTTCTATTTGGCAGTAAAAACTAAAATCATTAGATGTTGGAAATTTTAAAAAATATTGCCTTAATCTTGCATGTTCCTTAAAGCATAATAATCAATTCGATAATGGTGGTTTAAATTTATTTTCTGAATTAAAAATATTAAGAAAAATATTACAATTAGAAGATAACATTTTAATTGATACACTTAATCAAATAAAAAGATTTAATTCTTTTCCAAATGCTTAAATTGCTTATGGAATAATGTTCATAACTCATGTTACCGTTGCTTTAGCGGACAGAAGTTTTCAAAATTAAAATTGATAAAATCTTACCTAAGAACAACAATGTCACAAGAAAGGTTAAGTGGATTAGTTATATTGTCAGTTGAGAAATATTTATTAGGAGTTAATGATTATATGAAAATTAAATAACTTTGTATCTAAGAAAAGCTAAAGAAAATAGACTTCAAATAAATAATAAAAAAATTAAAAAGTTAAGGCCACTCATAAAATTTGGCTTTTGACCACAAAATTCATCGGACCGCCCCTGAATATTAGTGGTGGTTTGGTTGCAGAGTATAAAATGTGAGATTAAATTTGTTCAGTTTTTAATTATGGATATTAGCCAAAATAAGGGAAACAATTATATCGAATCATGAGATTATTTATTCCATTAAAAAAGTGGGATTATCTAACTCTGAAATTAACCCCAAAACACAATCCAAAGAAGACACAAGCCAAAGCAGCTTCTTCTACTCTGCCGAAAGTTCCTAGTAATAACCTAAGTTCCCTTTGATTTATTAGTAAACCCCCTTTAATATATAATTAAATAAATATTTCCAATGACACCCACATACGAAAAGCTAAGAAAACGCCGACATCCTAAATAAGTTAACAAACTTCAAACAATTTTGTTTGATTGGCCTGTCAGTCACAAACTTCAATCATTTTTGTCTGCTGTTTGGGTTGGCACTGTGTCTGACTTGGACTATCACAACACCAACTTAGTCTTGATTAGTAGTGGTAAAATAGTTTAAATTTTTTTTTTTTTATGATATCCATTAATAAATAGGTTGGATAATGATTTTTTTTTAAAATGGATCAAATATGAATAACAATCATATTATTCACTTAAAAAATGAATGACGAATGAATAATTAATCGGTCTAACTTTTACATTAATAAAGCCTCAAATTGAGTGTTTAAAACCTCAAGTTTGGAAGAAAAGGAAGTCTCCCAAAAGTGATTATATTCAAGAAGTCATGAATAATATATTGGATATACATATTATTCGCCGGTTATCTCGTTTTTTATCCGTATTAAATATAGGTGTGATCGAATAATTCATCCTCTTTTATATTACTCGTTTTCGACCCGTTCACATCCGATAGAACCTGCCCGTTTACTACCTCTAGTCTTGATTCATACAATAGTTTTGGCTGCTTTTGTTGAATGGGAACGACAAAATAATACTAATTAATTAAACTAAGTCTTACAAGTTTACAAAGGCAAGTTGCCAACTTACAATGAGATTTACACCACTTATCCAAACTTGGTGACCAAGAATAAATCACTGCCAAGCAAATTTTTCTCATAGCTATTTGCCAACTAAAAATAAGTTGGATTTTACAATTAAAAAACAATCACTTTTTCTTGTAAAGCCAATTAGGCCACATTACAATATTTATATTCACTGCGAAAAGACAAATTTTGTAGCTAAACAAAAATATTTGTTGCTAATCTTATTTAGCGACAGATTAACAACGGATTATCAAGAAATTCTGTTAGCTACGAACGTTTTAGCATCAAATTAACGACGATATTCGTAGCTAATTCCAGGTTTTTTGTAGTAATTGCAACGATGCTAGTGTACTTGGTGAGTTGGTGTATCATCTTGTTGCCGTACTAAAGAAATTTCACAAGTCTTCGTTCATTACTTTAACAACAACAACAATATATCGAGTATAATCTCACAAGTAGAATTTGAAAAATAACGTGTACATAATCTTATCGTTATCTAATGCTAATAAAGAGGTTATTTCGGATAAATTCTCGGCTCAAAGAAAATAAAATCCACGAAACATATTTTAACTCTGTCATAGAAAAATAATCATTGGAGTTTTGGATTCTACAAATGAAATTCCAAAATAATATTTTAAAATTTCACGTATAAAATATAAAATTTTAAAGCAATAATTATTTTTCAATTACAAAAACGAAAAAATAACTATTTGTAAATTTTACCCCTTCAAATAAACTAAAGTCGGTAATCAAGATTTAGGTGGACAAGTAGCCGAAAATATTAACAAGACAAGGCTCAACTTTGAGGAAATTCCCAAAACGCGAGAGATCATGGCTTCACGCGGAGAAAATGTTCAAAAGGTACAGGAGTAAGGAATATTTTCATCCTTAAGATATATTTTTCATATTAGTCTGCTACAAAAAAAATAATTTTATATTTGAAAATAATTTAACTTTAAATATTTTTTTTTATCATTCGAAAAAGGGCCTAACGTGTCCCTGAAGTATCGAATTTGGTACAATAATGTTATCCTTCCACCTTTTCGAATAAAAATGCACCTACCTTTTAACTTTTAGCTTAGTCATGCCCCTATTTCTAACAGCCTTATTTTTTTCTTTTAAATTAATCCACGTGTAATAATTTTTATTGGCTGAACTTAAAGACCAGCCCTAATACACTAACACATCCATAACCCGCCATATTACGGGAATAAGATATACGGGAATCACCTTGGCCAAGAGAAGAAGCAGAAAAGAGTAAGATATTTGAAGCTAAAGGAAGAATAGTTATTAATGTAAATTTCAGAAGAAGATACAAAATTGGGAGGCAGGAGATGGGAGATGGAGAATTTGAAGAACCACAATGAAAAGAGGAAGAAGAAGAGCTATTGTGTCTTTAAAAAATTGGGAGTTTGGGTTAAAACGAATTAACGAAAAGTGGGTCGATAATGGGGCGGGTTACGTGTGAATTAGTGTATTAGAGCTCGCATTTAAGTTCAGCCAATAAAAATATTGCATGTGGATTAAAAAAAGAATTAAAAAAAATAAAAGGTTGTTGGAAATAGGGGCATAGCTGAGCCAAAAGTTAAACAGTAAGTGCATTTTTATTCGAAAAGGTGGAAGGAGAGCATTATTGTACCAAATTCGATGATTCAGAGGCACTTTAGGTCATTTTCCGTTTATCATTTTACCCTTAATAAAAAGCTTTTATAGCCAATAGTCACACACATGTCATGATTTCATAAAGTTTTTACCTTCAAATTTTTAGGACCCTAAATTTCAAAAGTTCATAAATTCCATATCGAGTTAAACTATATCATATATTAAAACAAAGGGAGTACTTCTTAATATTTGCAAAAGTGGATAGTTCTGGTCCTAAATCTTAGGGGTCATTTGGTTATCCCAATATATAATTTGAGACTAAATTTGTCAAGTTTTTGGTTGTAGATATTCGCTAAAATCAGAATAATATTAATACCCAAAATGGTAGGACTATTTATTTCGTATAAAAAAAAAAGGTGGGATTATCTATCTTAATTAATATTCCCAGTATAACCAGGTTTGAAACCAAACAAACCCTATAAGATAACCGTTTCCTTAAAATTTCAGTTAAAACTTTCCGATGACTTCAACCCCCAAAACAGAAACATTAGTCAATTTTAGAAGCGTTGACTTTCACTTGCTTTTATCAAAATGAGGATTTTGATCTTTCCATTATATAATTAGAGAGCAGGTTTGTTTATGGAAATAGGTTGAATTAACAGACAACTTTTAAGGTAAGAGATTAGCTATTGGATTCACATAAAAGCAAAACATGTATTAGAACTTTGCTGGGAGATCTAGTGCGCGGAGGCGAATTCAGGATCTAAGTTCTATGGCTCAACCAGTAAGGTTTTAGTGTATATTTAAAATTATGCGTTCATATCTACTGTTTATTACAATTTTAGTGTATTTTTTTTACACAGAAATTTATGTTCACCGTAGAAAGTACTGGATTCAGATGAATCTGGTGCCGCAACGCTGAATCCATCCTAAGTTAAAGGCACAACTTCTCAAGATCCTTCAAAATCATGGCTCCAGTTCTTTGTTTTGTGTTTTGGGGTTAAGCAAGCCTGATTCGCGAGATCGCTGTTAAAGTTTATGAGGGAATCTGTTACTTTTAGATTTAGGACCAAAATTCCCGAATCCCTATACATGAAGGACCATTTTCTCGCTTCAAGAAAAAATGGCGGTAGTAGTAGTAATTTGAGATATTTATCAATGTCGAAGAAACAAAAGAATGGAGTCACGGGGGTTGAAAAACCCCCGGACCGTATCAGTCAGTTGCCGGAGGCACTCCTGGTACAAATTCTCTCTCTTTTGCCAACTAAAGATGCCGTGGCATCATGTGTTCTTTCAAGAAGGTGGCGTTATCTTTGGAATTCAATTGATAATTTCCTTTTCATTGGTAGTAATTTCAAGAAAGCTGAAAACTTTATATCCTTTGTGGACCATGTTTTGATGCATTCCACTTGTTCCAAAATAAAAAAACTCCATCTCCATTTAGATTACACCTCCGATTTGAACTTTGAGTGGAGAATCAGCCGATGGATTAGTTTTGCTGTGGAAAGGAAAGTGGAAGATGTTGTATTGTGTTAATTTTGATAAAGATATCACGTATAAATTGCCTCTATCTATTTGCACTTGTTCGTCGGTGATTACATTGGATTGGAGCTGTTGTGTGTTTGGTAAAGAGTCAGTCATAGAGTGTTCGTCGCTAAAGACCCTAAAGTTGAACTATATCGTTACATGATGACGATATTGTGAAGTTACTGATAAATTGTCCTTGTTTGGAAACGCTGGAGTTGTCTTTCTTTGATGATTTTCGTCGTCTAGAAATCACTTCTCCAAATTTAAAGAGACTTAAGTTGGAACAGTATTGGATGCCAAATGACGTTGATGATCATTCATTGGAACGTGAACTTTGAGCAATACGGTTTTCATTTGACTGTAGACCTGCATTTGATCTCGACTATATTCTTTCTCCGGCTGAATCCTCTTCGATGCACATTTTTGAGATAGGATATTTGGCCAGAGGAGATGATATTCATTTGCTGTCAAGCTTCGGGTTTCCTAACCTCAAGAATGTTAAAAGTTGTCAGCTCCTCAGGGATGTGTCTGAAGGAAGATCCTGAATGTGATTATGATGAACTTTTCAGACTTTCTGAATTTCTTCTAAAGAATGCAATGGTTTTGAAGAAGTTCATAATTATATCGAGGAGATCAAGAAAGTGCAAGAGCTGTTCAATGAACTGTGTGTCTCGATATTTAGTTCGATTGGCTGAGAAAGTGGTAGGTTTCCCAAGATCCTCCACCAATTCTGTGATTATTTTCTCGGACGGAGCTTTCCATGACTACATCTCAAGTACCAATTTTGTTCAGCATACCAGAAATGTTACCTTATATTTAGTTTTTGATATTTACAGCAGTTTAAAAATCTTGAACTTGTCTATGTAACTATACTATTTGTTCCTGTTATCTTTGCCCTTATGACATACCAAAGTTTACCTTATGAAATCTGTTTGTTTACTTAATTTGGTTGAACAGGATGTATAGTAGGACACTGTTTGTGAAGAATGATACCAAAATTTTGAAATACTGACTTAAGGCGCTTAGGGATAAATGAATTTTTGGATCTGTTTAGTGCAATTTTGGATGCCTAGCAACTGAATTTTCTTTAGGACAAGGAATGCTGTGAAATTAGAACATAATTTAATTTACCTGAAAGGTATATGAGCTTTCTTGTTTGTGATGCACGTTTTGGCAATAATAGAAATGGTGCCATGAACATGGTAATGTCATGTACTTGTAGGATGGTATGAAATTGTTGCAGGGGCAAAAATAGAGTATAGGCATGGGTTCAGGCGAACTCAGTAACTTTTGCTTGGAACCTGCATTTGTATTAGAAAATTCTAGTTAATTGTTAACCCAATAACTAAAATAAGCAATGGACTCGCCAGCAAGTTCAGAACTCAATACATTTCAAATTTCGGCTCCGCCACTGCATTGTTTTGAGACCAATATGCAATTGAGGTGCTATGAGAGGGCCTATGCTTTGGTATGGCAATGGGAGGATTTAAACAGTTCACTGCAATAGTACTACTTGATGGTCCCGAGTAAGGTAAAGGTCGTCTTGTTTTTCCATATCCTGCATTTAAATTGGTTGCTGCATCATTTTTGTGTATTTTCAAGGTAGACTAATCTCTAGTTTGCTACTCATTTGTCTTGAAAACGGTATGGCCTCTTTGCTAATTAACTCAACCGTATATAGTAGAATGGTTTAGCAAAAATAAGTTAATTTTGCCACATAAACACCATCTGCAAGTAACTACGTTGCAGTGGATATAACCGAAACTGCAGGACTAATACCCCAAAAAAGAGAATCCTATTTAATGGCAAGCTCAAAGCACATTTCCTTGAGCACCCCCAATATTTGATATGAGGAGAGGATATGTCCATAAAAGCACAATGTAAACACATCAAAATATGAAGCAGCAGCGTTAACCAGCAACACCTTTCAAATAACCCCAACTATGAAGTCTAAGATATAAATCAAAACTGAAACCTCAAGCAAAAAGGGACTCAAAACTCAGAAGCATTACTTAATGCGAAGTACATTGCGTATGCAAGCAATACAAACAAAACCTATCGTTACATCCACTCGACAAATATTTCAACCAGAAAACAGAACCTGACCTTAAAAGCGAGACAACTTCTGTAACGTTCACACGCCTCAATGATAGACTAAATAAAGCCAACCAATTCCCAGTTCCCATAACCCCAACCCAACCTCAAGAAAAAGACCAAAAGACAATTCAACTTAACCACCCATTGAAATTGACCAAAAATACACCCAAATTGGTTGGCAAAGAAATGGCATTATGAACCTCAAAACTACAAGGGCGAGTGCATGGCGTGCATACCCCTCAGGCTGAAGCACTTTCATCCCTTTTCTCTGTACCCTTGGATGGATTCTCATCCTTAACATCTCCTTCCTTGGTTTTGTCTTCGGCATTATCTTCGCTTTTCTCTTCAGACTTTTTATCTTCAACGCTTAACTTCTCAAGCAGTCCAGCAGCAGTAGATCCATCTTCATTTTCCTCTTTCTTCTGTGATTCAGCAACCTCTTGAAACATCTCCATAAAAGACTTGCAATCTAAGAAGAAAAACATGTCAGATTAAAACATCATATCGGACAAGAGAAAGGGAAAAACAGAGGAACAGTGTTAAAATTTAAGACATCACACTTGTACGACCCCTCTCCATTGAAGTGTCTAGATAATTATCTAATTATATAAAAGTCAAATACTGTAACTCCAACCCCTCAAGGCAAACAGGCAGCTGATGCATGCAGCTGATGCATAATGCAATCAGCTCATTATAGACCTAATGAATCATAAGATTATCTTCACACTCAGCCAGTTCCATTCCACACCTTATAATCCAAACATTCCTCAAGCCCATGAAAAAGCAACCTTCCACAAAAAAAAAAAAGCTAAGAAAATATTACTCATTGGATATGTTACTGACCATGGTTTTTCACCACCATAGCCATGAGATATATTTCGATTCCATGAAACATCCACGCTCAGTTCTTCTCTAGACGCCAACAGAGACCTCAACTAAGAAAATATGACGCATAGATTCTCCGGAATCTCAATCAAGCAAAGACTAGGTTTTGGGCGCACTGATGATTCTAGCAAAGGAATGTCCCATTTAGCCTATTTGGTTTTACTTCCTTTTGCTCTTTATTCTCCCGGTTACATCAATGAAGTTGTAGGCCTACTGTTCATGGGCCTGACGTATGGCATGGCCAAAAAGGGGATACTAATCTATATCCTAAAGCACAAATTCCAAAAGTAAAATCACTCTAAATATCAAGTTAGCAGAAAATTTAAGAATAAACTCATCAATTAATGAGTTTTAGATGTATCCGGAGGTACAGCCAAGAGTATGGCTTAGTCGTCAATGAAGTAGGTTGAGAACTATGAAGTTTCAGGTTCAAATCCAAGCGACGGAAAAAACACCTTCCAATTATCCAAGCCTTGGTGAATAAAGTTACCCACTACCTGTGCTAGTGGAACTCAGTGTTTAGAAAAGCGATTGCTTCGTCGCTTTAAGCGCGAAGCGACGCGACGCGACGCGAACCAGTGTCGCTTCTTGCGGCCTGAGGAGACTCGACCGAGGGAAGCGCACGCTTCAATGGAGGAATCGACGAAGCGATGAAGTCTGTTAATAAAGCAGAGGGCCCTTTTTAAAAGAAAAAAAAAACTTTGGGTCTGTTTTTTTATTATACAAACCAGACCCCTAAATCGACAAAAAGACCCCTTCGACAAAACAGAGACATCGAACAAAACCTAAGGTTCTCGGATCAAATTCTCGCCATTGCTGACCTTACCCCTTCTCTCTCGCTCGACCTCGACCCTTTCCCCCTTCTCGCTCGTGGCTCGACCTGCTGACCATTTCTCAAGTCCATGTAATTTCTTCTTCTCCTTTCTTCTTCAGTTATTCTCATTTTTTTCTTTTTCTATCTTCTTCTTCTTCTTTGTTTCTCCGGACCATAACAGATTATCCTATTTTTTCTTTCTTTTTCCTTCTCATTTTAGTGTATATTTCAGTATATAAAATTAATTATTATATATATGTTATATTTTCAGTTTATTTGATTAATTCTATATGTATTTCATTTTAGAAAATTCATTATTATTATTTTATATATATATATACGTGTGTGTGTGTTATATTTTAGTTTATTTGATTTTTTTAATGTGTATTTCAATTTATAAAATTAATTATTATCTATATTATATGTATTTTCAGTTTATTTGATTATGTATTTTCTTATATCTTAATAGTGATTTCAAAATGTCTCAAAGTTCGAAAGAGAAAGACTCGACTTGGCGATATGGCGATAGAGTTAATGAGAAGAATACAAATGTTTTATGCAAGTTTTGTAACAAGATTACAACGGGTGGAATTTATCGCTTTAAATTCCATCTTATTGGTGGCGATAGAAACGTCACAAGTTGTTTGAAATGCCCACCGGAGGTGAGGGAAGAAATAAAGAATTTTGTTGAGAAGGAGCAAACAAATCAAATGAGTCATCAACAAGTGGTGACCAATCTTGATGATGATGATGATATTGAAGAATTGTCACTTCCAACAAAACAGGGAAGAGATGCAATCTCTTCAAGCCGTGGCTCATCGACGGGTACGAGTAGGACTAAAGGTCCTATAGAGTGTTATTTCCCAAAGAAGCCGGAAGCAAAGAGCGGTGGAAAACATTTTGAGGGATTGTGCAGTTAGAGCTTTTGCACGATGGGTCTATGATGCTGGGCTACCCTTTAATTGTGTCAACAATGACACTTTTGGAGACTTTAATGAGGTCGTTGGTCAATACGGACCTGGAATGAAGCCTCCCACTTATCATGAAATCAGAGGTCCGTACCTAAATAAGGAAGTGGAGGAGACTAATAAAATTGTTGAGGAACATTAGTTGTGTGAAACAAGAATGGCTGCTCAATTATGATGGATAAGTGGACGGCAAGAACTGGGAAAATGATTATTAATGTGTTGGTGAATTCTCCCAAGGGAAGTTTGTTTCTTGAGTCCATTAATGCTAGCGACTCATCCATTGACCACATCAAAATGTTCATCTTGTTTCAGAACACTATTGAAAAGATTGGCCCAAGCAAAGTTGTTCAAGTGGTCACTGATAATGCGAGTGAAAATAAGAAAGCGGGTGGCATGGTGGAAGAAGCGTACAAGAATGTTAATTGGACTCCATGTGCGGCTCATTGTATCAACTTAATGTTCGGGGACATTTTCAAGGAAACTCTACAGTTTTTGCCCAGGGTGTTAGGGTACATTCTTATATTTCTCAGCGGTCCTTGTTATTGAATATGATGAGAAGATTCACCAGACAAAAAAAATTGGCAAAACCGGGCAAGACAAGGTTCGCCACTGCTTTCTTGACTTTGCATAGTATCCACTTGCAAAAAGCCAATTTGAGAAAGTTGTTCACATCAAGGAAAAAAGTCTTCGCCTTCTTTTTTCAAAATGAAAAAGTAAACTACCTTAGTACGCTAGCTTTGGTTGCTAAGCAAGTCGGGCACTACGCTAGGACGTGGATCGATCATGACGAGAATTCTCTGTAATGTAATGTAAATGTAATAGAAGAGGCAGAGCCCAATTCCCCTCCCTTCTCGACCAGACGAAGGAGATATGAATTCCATTTAGGCGGGTCAGGGCTTGGCTTGACCCTGAGAACAGAGGAATGCAGCAAGAGTAAATTTGCAATGGAAAGTGCGGAGAAAGAACTCACACGCATTATTCTTTCTTATTCTTTTTGGAATAATGTCCTTCATGCTCTTAAAATTGGTGGCCCTTTGGTTAAAGTACTCTGTTTGGTTGATGGGGAGCAAACACCACCAATGTGCTACCTCTATGAAGCTATGGATAGGGCCAAGGAGGTTATTCAAGCATCATTCACTGAAGAGCAGAAATATGCAAAGATTTTTCAGATTATTGATGATCAACTTCATAAACCTTTGCATGCAGCTGGACTTATTCTGAACCCGTCACTCTTTTATGATCAGCATGAGAATAATTCATTGGCTAAAGAAGTGTGGACAAGATTCCATGAGGTTGTTATCAAGTTGACCCCAAATGAAGACTTGCAAGAAAAGATAGTAGATCAGCTTGCTATTTACAAGGCCGCTGAAGGACTTTTTAAGCTCCGACTTGCTATAAGACAAAAAAAGACGAAGTCGCTAGGTGACCAAGTGTTTCTATATTTTATAGCTCTAACTTTAATGTATTTTTTATACTTATTTAACTCTTGAATATTTTTTTTGACTTCTATAGTTGAGTAGTGGGACCAATATGGTGTAGAGACTCCGGATTTACAGACTTTCGCCATCAAAGTTCTAAGTTTAACTTGTAGCTCATCCGGATGTGAAAGGAACGGGAGCATTTTTGAACACGTGAGAAATAAAAAGAATTATTTCGTGGTTTGAGATAAAGTAAATTATATCTCAATTGTCCCAACTCCTACTAATTAGTTGATACATCTTGTTTGCAAATTCATACAAAGAAGAGGAATCGACTAATCTTGAAGCGCCTCCATAATCTAGTGTTCATAAAATACAATAGAGCATTGGGGCGTTGCTACAACCACCGCAATCTAATTGATCCAATTCTTTTGGTAAATATTGATGAGGCTAATGAGTGGCTAACCGGAGTCCCCGAAAATTGTGAAGATAAAGAAGTATTTGAAGGTGACTCTGATTTCACTTGGGGTGATATTGCGATTGCTAGTGGAGTTGGGGAGAATCCTTATGGTTTAAGGGCGACTACTTCAAGTTCAAGCTCGATTAGGAAGGGAAAAAGTGTGGCTACTACAAGTCGATACCTATCCCTAATTGATGAAGATGAAAGTGATCATGAAGAGGAAGAGGAGGGGGAAGAAGAAGATGACGAGCAATATGAAGATAATAGAGGAATTCAAGATTTTGACAATCTTGAAGAAGAACAAGAAGAGTAGAAGAATAAGATGTTGATTCTAATAATTTAGTAGCTTTGTTTTTGCTTGTCATATGGTTTGTGGATGATTTGGTGGTACCTAGTACCTACTTTTAAGTATTTAAATTGAAGTTTTTGATTATTTATAATTTTATATTGTGTCTTTGCAGGATTTACATTATGTTTTTTAAGAATTGCGCTTCACTTTAGTAAAGTGTGCGCTTCACTTTTGAAGCGACGCGAGCTCTTGTCGCTTTTTTGCGCTTCGCGCTCTTAAAAACACTGAGTGGAAGGTAGCTTGTGTCCCGCGAAATTAGTCGAGGTGCACGCAAGCTAGCCCGGACACCATGGTTATCAAAACCGGAAAAAAAAAAAAGATGAATCCAGATTGGCTGAGCAAATTCTTATACTCCTAACAATGTTTACTCCAAGTTTTATTCCAACTTATAAACCAAGATTTATATCTGAATCACATTCAACTTACACATATCTGCAGACATGCATATACAAAAACAAACAAAATATACTAGGGCTTTTCCCCTTTCTTTTTGGACAGTAGGGACAGCAGGCTTATATTCACACAGAAATTAGGGCTTTGGTTTACAGTGGAAAGAGTATTGGTTTGATGAAGCAATAGAAACCATCAGCTAATTTGCAGCCTTGGGTTTCGAGGAAGAATGACGAGAACAGGTCAGTTTTAGACTAAAGATCTGAAATGGAAAAAATTAATCATGTTCCACATATTCATTTCACTTAAGATGAAGAGGAAACACATCATGTGCATTTAGCTTGGCGATGGGCTCTGTGTTTATTCACCTTTTGACTAACAAGTCCAATGTGAAACACATGCGCAGCAAACTTTCTTGTTCTGATTTATCAACTAAAATATATAACATATACATATAAGCTTTTTGAGGTAAAATCAACCTTATGATTAGCTCAGGCATCTGCTGGGATTGACTCTTTTTCATAAAGATGATGTCCGGACGCTTGTGTGTATCTCGACTAATCCTCTATGTCCTTGCTAGTTGCTACGTCCCACCAGCACAAGTACCGAGTAACTCCACCCACCAAGGTTTAGGCGGATGGAAAGAAATCACCTAGTATTTTTTGTGTCACATAAGATTGAAAAGTACTGTTTCCCTCTCCTGTACCCCCCCCCCCCCCCCCAAAAAA